>JAMZAV010005629.1:0-38867 GCA_024449915.1 Sweltsa coloradensis
ATCTAGAGCTAAGACTCACTCTATTCACAACCCAGATTATTGTGGAGACATGTGCCTTATAGCTACATACTCCAAAGGAATTAGCTGATAAAAATTTATTTTTTGTCATTTAAACCATAATATACTTGTTATGCTTGTAAACTATTTTGTTCAAGATGAAATTGAAAATTTAAGATTATTTAAAGAAGGCGTGTTAAGAAGTTAAACGTATAAAATATGTCCAAAGTGTTCTTATAGATTCAGAAAGATGGCTAACTATTCATCTCCCCACACATATCTGAAGGGCAATTTTCGATGTAACATGTTAAACTCAATTATATCTAATCCTATTTTACTTTATATTCTAATTAAAACATACCATGATTCTTATCATGACTCGTTATTCTTGTTCTTCCTATGATTAGTTGAACCTATGTAGTAGGCTTAAGACTTCACACCGCAAGAGTAATAATGGACATGGCAATATTTACGCGAGATGTGAGCTAGCTAGGGAAGTTGTTCCATGTTTATTATTTTAATATCATCATCATCATCATTATCCATCGCCGTTTCCTACTTCTGGCAGGGTCAGCTTGGGTTTCGCAAACAAATTATTCCACTTCTTTCTATCCTCCCACAATCGTGTCTCTGCCACATCCTCCCAGCTCTCTCCTCTATTATGTAGGTCTCTTGCTATGGTCTCCTTCCATCTCTTCCTTGGTCTCCCCCTTCTTCTTCCTCCTTAAATCCTTTTCTCATACATTCTCCTGGGCATTTTCTCTTCAATGCTTAATACATATCTCACATGCATTATCACATTTGGAAAATGGGAACAGTAATGTGAGCCATGATTCAATAATAAGAATGGCATTGCGGCTAATAATAAGTACCAGTAAGATTATCCAAATACTGCAAGTAACAAAAAAATAAAAAAAATAAAGTGTTTAGAGTATTCCCAGTCACATACCTGATTTTAAGTTTGAGACTTTAATTTAAAGCAGACCAAGCAAACCCTGTCGGCGCCGACGCCATCAACGAGCGAACATTGGTCAACTAGAGACCGACTATCAATAAAGCTTAAGGTACATTTAGGTTTAGACCTACTGCAGTCTGCATAGCCCACAAGAACAAATATCATGACATTCACTTGCCTTACATCCCCGACCAGCTTTCCGGGGTGAGATGGTTTAGACCTACTGCAGTCTGCATAGCCCACAAGAACAAATATCATGACATTCACTTGCCTTACATCCCCGACCAGCTTTCCGGGGTGAGATGGTTGTTTGTCCGGGTCGCGCAGGTGTTCAGGGTTCGACACCAGACTGGCATGTACGGTGGCTCGCCCTTGTCGCGGGTGTCTTTTTTAAATTTCAGCTCAATTTATTCAGCGATTCGACTGATTTTTATAGTACAAACTAACACCAACACACAGAATGACCGAAGTGCCGTTTGAGTTAAATTGTAGACCAGTCGCTGCGCTCTCTCGTCTAATTAACAATAGAATGCAAAATATTCAATATATAATTTGTGTGGCTCGTTGGTCTTGTGGTTAGCGTATATGCTTCCAATGTAGAAGGTCTTTTCATTATTTGGACAAAACTTAAGAGGAATAATCATAACTTATCATTCCTTCAAATATCGATTATTTCGAATTTTTTACACAGCCGTTAGCTTGTTATAACAATGTACGTATTATAAATGCCAAAGTTATCAAGGTCAACTTTAAATGACAACAAACTACTGGTCGGATTTTGACAAGAATTCTTTCTTATATGCATCTAACTATTCAGACAAGAAATAAATGAAATTTGTAGATAGAAAAAGCACTGAACGAAAATTTACAGCATAGCGTGCAGTTTTTCACGGCTCATCCGCACGTCGAAAGTGCGTATATAAGATGTTAACACATTACCCTGCATATTATCCTATGATGTAAATTTTCGTTAGAGCACTTTCTATCTAGAAAGTTAATTTATTTCTTGTCTAAACTGTCCGATGCATATTTTAAAAATATCATGCGACATCCGATCACTAGGTTTTTGTCAATTGGAATTGTTTCATTTAATTTTAAATAAAAACAAGTAAAAAACCTTAATTTTATTTAATTACTTTCATCGATATTATACGTTAATCCATAGTGCATTAATATAAGACGCTAAGCAATACCCAACCAACACGTTAATAACACCTGTCTAAAAATTGAAAATAATCGCTATTAGAAAGAATGTTATGTTTGTTAAATATTATTCCTTTTAAGTTTTGTCCCAATAATGAATAGAATATCAGTTGGAGCGTGATAAGTGTTGCGCCGTTCAGTAGCAGGCGTCAACTTGCGAAATGAGGGCTGCTTGTCCATCAGTTGGGCTCGAAGCGGAGATACCCAGCATGCTCATGGATGCGTGACGTAGTTGCGAGAACCCTATTGTTTCTTGTAAAAGGCTTTTATTAAAACCTTTATTTCAATGAATTCTGGCTAACTTTGTCAACATTTTCTTTCACAAGGCACTAACTTACACTTACCTTACACTACACTAACTTACCGACCATTACCTTACACTACACTACCTACACTAACTTACCTACCATTACCTTAACTTATTCAGACCATAACTATATTCGCTCCAATTAGGTTATTTTAAGCTAAAAATTGACATTTAGTATTGTAAAAAATATTTTAAGATTTTTTTGTTTTTTTGTCATTCTAAAATTTCAGGAATTATGATAAATTTTGGATTTTGAATAAAAGCAACGTCTTAGTTTCAAATGTAAATTATAAGTGCAAATCTTAAACTAGATTTTTTTTTAACAAATTTTTGGCATATTTTGGATTTTCTGTATCTCAAATACCAGCAATAAGTTATTAGAAATATATTAAATTTCCCCCCAAAAAAACAAAAATACTTTTTTAACTGTTTTTGCATTTTTTAAAAATCTTCTCTAAAAAGGTACAATTCGTCCTGTGGAAATGAGATTTTAAAAATGTGAATTTGAATTCCACAACAAATTTTTTTTAAGAAATTGAAAAAACTGAATGCTAATTCTCATTTAAAAAAATTCTAATTTGTTATGTCCATTGCAATAGAAGCGTGGTCAGAATGAGTTTAAATGTTCATGTAAAATATGAACGTGGTAGCCCGAACCGTTTGGTCAGCATCGGCCCAAATATCACGACAATATCGCATTAAAAATCGAAAAAAAGAAAATGAAAAAAGAACGATATTCATGAGAAATAATTCTTCGATTGTACCAAAAAACTTGTCAGAAAAAAGTTGTGAGATTTCGATTGGTCCTCTGAAAATTCTATCAAGATCGCATATTATGCCGTTTGCTCAGTAGAGAGCGAATAAACAGACAAAAACCTATTTTTCTCACTGTAAGTGAAATTGAAGTCTTCGCTTTGCTTATCCAGTAAGTATTCCTGTCTGGGCCCGTGGAGAAATGAACCAAAGCATATCTCTGCTAACCACCCCGCCAACATCAGCTAGTTGGAGAAGAGTAAACACACACATAACAAAAACTTGTAGAAATACAGCCAAACCTTACACACTCAAAAGGAATGAGATCTAAAAAAAGGGCCAAGCTCATCTACCCTTCCACATTTGCGCATTCTTAATTCATAAACGTACAGTGTCCCATAACAGCATCCTCGAAAAGCTTGGCAAAATAGAATTTGCGATTGTTAATTTAAACGTAATAGTTTATCCAAGTTCTTTTTTTCTAATTAATTTAAACGTAAACATGCAAATTCTATTTTGCCAAGCTTTTCGAGGATGCTGTTATGGGACACTGTACGTTTATGAATTAAGAATGCGCAAATGTGGAAGGGTAGATGAGCTTGGCCCTTTTTTAGATCTCATTCCTTTTGAGTGTGTAAGGTTTGGCTGTATTTCTACAAGTTTTTGTTATGTGTGTGATCTCATTACTTTTTCAAGTTCCATTACAAAATTATTTGTTAAAATATAATATTTTTATCAAAGTTGATTTAATTTTTATGGTATTAGCAATAACAATAGGATGTAAAATATCTAGGCCCGGATTCATGTACATCCTGGGTATAGGTGGTATAACCATGGTATAACGACGGTATCCAATTAAAACTTTCCCATGTAACAACAAACGCACAACTAATGTTATTTTGAGTACGGCTAGTCCTAAATTAAACTTAACACCAGCCTACTATGAAAACATTTTTTTTTGCAAAATGTGGTAGATTTTTGATGAAAAACACGGTTGACCTCTATGACCTCAATAACCTCAATTAATTTTGTTTAAAAAAAATGTGAACAAACATTATTAAACATTAAAAAGAAGCAACTTATCCAAAGGTATTGTTTTTACCCCACTGTGCCGCGGTCCGGGGCACACGCACACGCACACGCACACTTGCATATTTCGTTCCATTATTTTATCAATGTATATTTTAGTGAATTTATTAAAGTGTAATAGTATGCCTATGTTGAAACTTTCCAACATGATAGATATTACCAAACATGGGAGATTTGTTTCCCTTGAATATTTGGTAGGCTCTGACCACCGCTAGGTTGATAAATGAGTATGATTAACGTGTCCAAGAGACCAGCCAAATGACAATTGAGTATTTGTTGACAAAATATAACAATAACATACATCCGTCTAGTATCTATGACAGCCATAATTATTCTCTCTGGTCTAGTTAATTAATAACTCGTGTTCGCTGTTTCCGAGTCGCTTTTAACATAATTATTGTAAGTATATTTTCTGTTAGTTAGCAGATCTAGATATATTAACACATTTACTTTGTTTTGTGGGTAAAGTTTAGCAATATCTATGCTTTAATTCTATATTTTTTCTTCACCTAGGGCTTGGTTACAATGGCAGGCCTAGCAGAGAACGGAGAGATCGTCGAGCCAGAACAACTTCGTAAACTTTTCGTCGGTGGCTTGGATTATAATACCACTGACTATCATCTAAAGAAGCATTTCGAGCAGTGGGGGGTAATCGCCGATAGTAAGGTAATGAAATTTCCAGACACAAAACAATCGCGCGGTTTTGGTTACATCACGTACACGCGAGCCCACATGGTTGACGCCGCCCAAGGAGCGCGCCCCCACAGGGTGGATGGGCGACTTGTAGACACTGAGAGGGCAGTTCCTCGCAGGGAGATGATTGGAGCGGAGGCAATTTTTTAAGAGGTGCCCCAGCTCCGTACCCGCTCATAAACCAGCTGAATCCATTAAGGAACTTGCTCCAGGAGGCCATCCACGCAGCTATCAACGCTGGAACGTACAAGGTCAACTTCGGGACGGGATACCAGCAGGCTAACCCCGTCGGACCCATGAGGCCCGGTTTCAGACCTGATGCTCCAAGACGACGCAAGTTTGTCAGACGAGGTCTCCGTCGAGTCAGGGGAACCACTCATGCTGCTGCAGAAGACGGATCTCGCGGTGCAGCTGTCCCTGAGAGGTACGGTACTAAATTGTTTTAGACAAATATGAACATAGGGGCTACATCTTCAATCTGGGCTATGCAAAAGTTTGCTTTCAAGTAGGCTAAGCCCAGACTTAATGCCTACATGAGTTTCCTGACTTTATGATTTAGGGGTTAAGTGAGCCTGTGGCTAAAGAAATAAAAGACCGAGGTAAAAACAACATTTGATGCCTATTGATCGATCTATTGTGCTCATTAGACAATTCAAACCAATATCAGCTCCGTCTGGGCCCGGGGTAGAATTGTCCCAGAGTTTGGCTCTGCTAATCGTACTTTGGAGTGTTTTACTCCCCAAAACTATAGAGGCGAGCTGTGGCAGTCGTCATCGGGGACTCCTCCCCATACACTTGACAACCTCCCCGATGGGGTAGAATTGGCCCAGAGCATGGCTCTGCTAATCGTAAAAGGCGATTCAAGAGAAAAAGTCCACCTCGCAAACATCAGCTAGTAAGAGCGGAGTATCTTACTCCCCGAAACTAGAGGCGAGCTCTGGCAATCGTCGTCAAGGACCTTGCCCCCTTCCCTTGACGACCCCCCGGCGACGATGACAATGACACAACAAACGATAACAAAGACGATGACGACCGCGACGTGAGAAACCCCCGTCTGGGCCCGGGGTAGAATTGGCCCAGAGCATGGCTCTGCTAATCGTAAAAGGCGATTCAAGAGAAAAGTCCACCTCGCAAACATCAGCTAGTAAGAGGGGAGAATATTTCTCCCCGAAACTAGAGGCGAGCTCTGGCAATCGTCGTCGGGGACCTTGCCCCCTTCCCTTGACGACCCCTCGACGACGATGACGACAATGACACCACGAACGATGACGAAGACAATGACGACCGCGACGTGAGAAACCCCCTTTCCTCAACTTACCCGTGGCTGGTTCTGAGCAGCATGGGCTCCCCCCCCCCACCCTAGGTTAGAGTGGTGCATTATGACCTAACGGTTGACGCGTCCTTAATCCAAATAAACCAAAAAAAAGACAACAACCATGACAACGCGTACGATGACAAAGACGATGACGACCACGACGTTATCGCCCCTTCTTCCGCCTACCCATGCCTGGCTATGACCAGCATTGGAATTGTCTCCTTACATCCCCTAGGCTAGAGTGGCGCATAACGACATATCATTTAACGCGCCCTTAATCCAAATAAACTAAACTTACTACTATTACTACCTATTGAGATACAGTATTATACCCCGTCTGAGCCCGGGGTAGAATTGGCCCAGAGCATGGCTCTGCTAATCGTAAAAGGCGATTCAAGAGAAAAAGTCCACCTTGCAAACATCAGCTAGTAAGAGCAGAGAATCTTACTCCCCGAAACTAGAGGCGAGCTCTGGCAATCGTCATCGGGGACCTTGCCCCCTTCCCATGACGACCCCCTTGGCGACGATGACAATGACACAACGAACGATGACAAAGACGATGACGACCGCGACGTGAGAAACCCCCCTTCCTCCCCTTACCCGTGGCTGGTTCTGACCAGCATGGGCTCCTCCTCCCCACCCCCCTTAGGCTAGAGTGGTGCATTATGACCTAACGGTTGACGCGTTCTTAATCCAAATAAACCAAAAAACATCCCCGTCTGTGCCCGGGGTAGAATTGGCCCAGAGCATGACTCTGCTAATCGTAAAAGGCGATTCAAGAGAAGAAGTCCACCTCGCAAACATCAGATAGTAAGAGCGGAGTATCTTACTCCCCAAACTAGAGGCGAGCTCTGGCAATCGTCATCGGGGACCTTGCCCCCTTCCCTTGACGACCCCCCGGCGACGATGACAATGACACAACGAACGATGACAAAGACGATGACGACCGCGACGTGAGAAACCCCCCTTCCTCCCCCTAAAAGGCGATTCAAGAGAAAAAGTCCACCTCGCAAACATCAGCTAGTAAGGGCGGAGTATCTTACTCCCCGAAACTAGAGGCGAGCTCTGGCAATCGTCGTCGGGGACCTTGCCCTCCCCGTCTGGGCCCGGGGTAGAATTGGCCCAGAGCATGGCTCTGCTAATCGTAAAAGGCGATTCAAGAGAAAAAGTCCACCTTGCAAACATCAGCTAGTAAGAAGGGTGATATATTACTCCCCGAATCTAGAGGCGAGCTCTGGCAATCGTCGCCGGGGACCTAGCCCCCTTCCCTTGACGACCCCCCGGCGACGATGACAAAGACAATGACGACCGCGACGTGAGAAACCCCCTTTCCTCCCCTTTCCCGTGGCTGGTTCTGACCAGCATGGGCCCCTCTTCCCCCCCCCACCCCCTAGGTTAGAGTGGTGCATTATGACCTAATGGTTGACGCGTCCTTAATCCAAATAAACCAAACCTTCCCTTGACGACCCCCCGGCGACGATGACGATGACACAACGAACGATGACAAAGACGATGACGACCGCGACGTGAGAAACCCCCCTTCCGCCCCTTACCCGTGGCTGGTTCTGACCAGCATGGGCCCCTCCCCCCCCTTAGGCTAGAGTGGTGCATTATGACCTAACGGTTGACGCGTCCTTCATCCAAATAATCCAAAAGTCCATAGTCCTTGTTTCTGCTGCATAGGCCCCAGATACTTGGGCATGAAATAGGTATCCCTTTCTAAATGAACTTCCTTATCACCTTCTCTCACTTCATCTCTTTTTTATTCCCAGTGTAGGCCCCACTCTTTTTTCTTCTAAAATGTTCTCTATCTATTTGGATAAATCATCAATAAATTGATACGCACCGGAAACGAAATACAGATTTATTGTAGGTCTACAATAGCAACAAAAATGAATGCTACAGCATACTGGTAGGCCTACATGTTTGGTTTGAACATGTAGGCCTAGGTGCTAAATGTTTTTTTCAAAATCAAATTAAATTTTCAGTTATCTCTAATAGGTCTTTTTTGCCCCTTTTACGCAGTTTAAATAATTTACAGACCTGAGGTAAGCCTAACACTGTGATTGACCTAGGTCGAAGGTGGACTCACTCAAAACAGTGAAGTTTATCGCAATAACTCAAAGACAAAGACATACCTGGAGCATTGTCTGGAAGAAACGTATAGCCCTAACCCTCTAGTGAGAGCACTCAACTTGGACGGGGAATTCTAAAGTGAGAGGAGAGACTTTTTTAGATGGGCACCTGCACAATTATTGTTCTTTTAACCGTCACCTCTTTATCATATTTCACCTCACACACCCCACAGTTACACCCCACAGTTAAGCCTTTTTCAGGCCTTGTGGGTTTTTTGATTATATTCTTGTTAGATTTATTTCTGTATGTAACATTAATTATTTATTTGTACAATTTGCTACGTTGTTTGAGTCATGTATGTTCTATGACAATAAATTTGTAAATTTTGTGGAAAAAAAAGATTTTTTCCTGTCATTATTGATCTCTGGTTGGGGTTGGCCATTCCTCTGACTGGGCCCGGGGTAGAATCTGGCCGTGAGTGTTCCTCTGCTGTCCGTACGAGGCGAGAAAAGAGGCAAAGCACACCTCGCAAACATCAGCTTTCTTAAGTAGGGGATCGAGTTTCTTACTCCCCGATACTAGAGCGGAGCTCTGTCTGTCGTTGCCCACTGCCTTGCACGTGACTGGAATAACTGGATCTGTTTGACACTGGTCTGTCATCCCCACACCCCTTGGCTAGAGATGAGCATAATGACATAACGGTTGGCGCGCCCTTTAAAGAAATTAAAATAAATGAGAATTAAACTGATCGGCCATAATTTTCTCGGCATGGTACTATTTATAGTATAGTCGTCTGGGCCCGGGGTAGAATTGGCCCAGAGCATGGCTCTGCTAATCGTAAAAGGCGATTCAAGAGAAAAAGTCCACCTCGCAAACATCAACTAGTAAGCGGGGAGTATATTACTCCCCGAACCTAGAGGCGAGCTCTGGCAATCGTCGTCGGGGACCTTGCCCCCTTCCCTTGACGACCCCCCGGCGACGATGACAATGACACAACGAACGATGACAAAGACGATGACGACCGCGACGTGAGAAACCCCCCTCCCCCCCCTTACCCGTGGCTGGTTCTGACCAGCATGGGCCCCTCCTCCCCCCCCCCCCCTTAGGCTAGAGTGGTGCATTATGACCTAACGGTTGACGCGTCCTTAATCCAAATAAACCAAACCCCCACTGCCAATCAATGATGCGAATTTGTTGGCAGAATTCAAGTATGAATTATTTGATTTTATTACGTTATTTGAGTAGGCCAAAGAGGAAGCAAAAACATCTTAATAGTATACACACTATTGTAACATGTGCAATGATTTGCCCTAGATACAGATTTTTAAAATTGAAGAATGCCGAGAAAAGTTTGAAACTGCTTATGTAACCTTCTTCTCGGCAGGAATGTGAACGCAGTCCCTGTCACCGTTCACTGCTCCGGGTGCCGTTGTAAGCAAGGGGGTCAAGAGGAGGGACCAAGTTCTACTGCAGAGGACTCGAGCGAAGCAGCCGCCAGTCAGGTAGGCCTCTATACTTACTTCACCCCTGCAGTCAAGGGATTAGTGGACGTATGGTGACCACAACCCCGTTGACAAACAATATTGCCCCGCCCCGTCCGTCTGGGCCCGAGGTAGAATTTGGCCCAGAGCTCGACTCTGCGTAAAGACAAGGAAAGAGACAAAGTCCATCTCGCATACATCAGCTAGTAAGAAGGGGTGTAGTGAGCGAAAGAACAAGGAAATTAATAATGAGCGTAGTGTTATTATGGTGCCAGTTTATCTGGATAAGATTTCCCAAAATAAATGTACAGCCTATTTAGATTGTGTGTATACTATAGGCTACATGTATTGGAACGTATTGAGAATTGACTCATCCATCCTCCCAAACATACACGGCCATTATCAGACCACGCAACAGACGTGTGCCACTAAAATAAAATAAACAGATTTATACCAAAATTTGCTTAAAATCGATCAAACTTGCCCGCCATTCTCCTCTCATTTCCTTCCAGTTCCAGGCCAATCCTTTGATATCTTTTAATAACTTTTTATACGATGATTGCATTAAGGGAGATAGTCTCGCTATGTTCATCAGTATTGTCTGTCTGTCTGTCTGTCTGTCTGTCTCTCTGTCTGTCTGTCTGTCTGTCTGTCTGTCTGTCTGTCTGTCTGTCTGTCTGTCTGTCTGTCTGTCTGTCTGTCTGTCTGTCTGTCTGTCTGTCTGTCTGTCTGTCTGTCTGTCTGTCTGTCTGTCTCCCGTCTTAGAAAAGAACGAATATAACCTACGATTATCATGAGTTTATTTTTTTTAAAGAAAGAAGATACAGAATGTTTCAAGTGACTCTGGTTGTGTTAGGGGGTGCGCTGAATGTTTTAAAACTTATGCACTCGGCACCTCCACAATGAGTGAAAGTTGTGAAGGTTCACGCATTAGTGGAGGAGTGCTAAATGACTAATTTTCAAACTTTCTGGGGGCCTACGGTCAATCCCCTCTACCCACAGTGTCACCAAAAACACTATTTATCAAATCATCATTGTTGAAGGGCAATGTCTCTTGGTCTTCGTCTTCTGGTTTTGTCGTGGGTCGTGGCTCACGCACAGACGGACGGACAGACATGTGGCAGCTCAATGCTGCATAGTCTTCATTTTCCACTCGTGTATCTGCACGTAGTTACTTTAACACAAGCTCACGTTGCAGTCACCATCTCGTCCCCAGTAGAGGAAACATCACGTCCACCGCACAGAGGATTATCACCGGAGTCACCAGCTTCACTTCAGAACTTTCTAAATCTCACTCTACTTAGAAGTCTAGGCCAAGACCTGACTCTTTTCACTACCAGGTTATTGTGTGAGCCATGTGCCTTATTATCTACATAACCACTCCCATGATTCAGTGTGATATTCTCTGTAATCACAGGTGTGTCTGCACGAGTGTCTGCACAAGCTCACGTTACAGTCACCATCTCGTCCCCAGTAGAGGAAACATCACGTCCTCCGCCCAGAGGATTGTCACCGGAGTCACCAGCTTCACTTCAGAACTTTCTAAATCTTACTCTACTTAGAAGTCTAGGCCAAGACCTGACTCTATTCACAACCCAGGTTATTGTGTGAGCCATGTGCCTTATTATCTACATAACCACTCCCATGATTCAGTGTGATATTCTCTGTAATCACAGGTGTGTCTGCACGAGTGTCTGCACAAGCTCACGTTGCAGTCACCATCTCGTCCCCAGTAGAGGAAACATCACGTCCACCGCACAGAGGATTGTCACCGGAGTCACAAGCTTCACTTCAGAACTTTCTAAATCTCACTCTACTTAGAAGTCTAGGCCAAGACCTGACTATTCACAACCCAGGTTATTGTGTGAGCCATGTGCCTCTAAAGCTACATAACCACTCTCATGATTCAGTGTGATATTCTCTGTAATCACAGGTGTGTCTGCACGAGTGTCTAAACAAGCTCACTTTCAGTCACCATCTCGTCCCCAGTAGAGGAAACATCACGTCCACCGCACAGAGGATTGTCACCGGAGTCACCAGCTTCACTTCAGAGTTTTTTAATCTCACTCTACTTAGAAGTCTAGGCCAAGACCTGACTCTATTCACAACCCAGGTTATTGTGTGAGCCATGTGCCTCATAGCTACATAACCACTCCCATGATTCAGTGTGATATTCTCTGTAATCACAGGTGTGTCTGCACGAGTGTCTGCACAAGCTCACGTTGCAGTCACCATCTCGTCCCCAGTAGAGGAAACATCACGTCCACCGCACAGAGGATTGTCACCGGAGTCACCAGCTTCACTTCAGAACTTTCTAAATCTTACTCTACTTAGAAGTCTAGGCCAAGACCTGACTATTCACTACCAGGTTATTGTGTGAGCCATGTGCCTTATTATCTACATAACCACTCTCATGTTTTAATGTGATAATATTCTCTCTTATCACAGGTGTGTCTGCACGTTGTTCTAACACAAGCTCACGTTGCAGTCACCATCTCGTCCCCAGTAGAGGAAACATCACGTCCACCGCACAGAGGATTGTCACCGGAGTCACCAGCTTCACTTCAGAACTTTCTAAATCTCACTCTACTTAGAAGTCTAGGCCAAGACCTGACTATTCACTACCAGGTTATTGTGTGAGCCATGTGCCTTATTATCTACATAACCACTCTCATGTTTTAATGTGATAATATTCTCTCTTATCACAGGTGTGTCTGCACGAGTGTCTAAACAAGCTCACTTTACAGTCACCATCTCGTCCCCAGTAGAGGAAACATCACGTCCACCGCACAGAGGATTGTCACCGGAGTCACCAGCTTCACTTCAGAACTTTCTAAATCTCACTCTACTTAGAAGTCTAGGCCAAGACCTGACTCTATTCACAACCCAGATTATTGTGTGAGCCATGTGCCTCATAAGCTACATAACCACTCTCATGATTCAGTGTGATATTCTCTGTAATCACAGGTGTGTCTGCACGTTGTTCTAACACAAGCTCACTTTACAGGGATCACCATCTCGTCCCCAGTAGAGGAAACATCACGTCCACCGCACAGAGGATTGTCACCGGAGTCACCAGCTTCACTTCAGAACTTTCTAAATCTCACTCTACTTAGAAGTCTAGGCCAAGACCTGACTCTATTCTCAACCCACGTTAGTGTGCTGAGCCATGTGCCTCATAAGCTACATAACCACTCCCATGATTCAGTGTGATATTCTCTGTAATCACAGGTGTGTCTGCACGAGTGTCTGCACAAGCTCACGTTACAGTCACCATCTCGTCCCCAGTAGAGGAAACATCACGTCCACCGCACAGAGGATTGTCACCGGAGTCACCAGCTTCACTTCAGAACTTAATAAATCTCACTCTTCTTAGAAGTCTAGGCCAAGACCTGACTCTATTCACAACCCAGGTTATTGTGTGAGCCATGTGCCTCATTAGCTACATAACCACTCCCATGATTCAGTGTGATATTCTCTGTAATCACAGGTGTGTCTGCACGAGTGTCTGCACAAGCTCACGTTACAGTCACCATCTCGTCCCCAGTAGAGGAAACATCACGTCCACCGCACAGAGGATTGTCACCGGAGTCACCAGCTTCACTTCAGAACTTTCTAAATCTCACTCTACTTAGAAGTCTAGGCCAAGACCTGACTCTATTCACAACCCAGGTTATTGTGTGAGCCATGTGCCTCATTAGCTACATAACCACTCTCATGATTCAGTGTGATATTCTCTGTAATCACAGGTGTGTCTGCACGAGTGTCTGCACAAGCTCACGTTGCAGTCACCATCTCGTCCCCAGTAGAGGAAACATCACGTCCACCGCACAGAGGATTGTCACCGGAGTCACCAGCTTCACTTCAGAACTTTCTAAATCTCACTCTTCTTAGAAGTCTAGGCCAAGACCTGACTCTATTCACAACCCAGGTTATTGTGTGAGCCATGTGCCTCATTAGCTACATAACCACTCTCATGATTCAGTGTGATATTCTCTGTAATCACAGGTGTGTCTGCACGAGTGTCTGCACAAGCTCACGTTACAGTCACCATCTCGTCCCCAGTAGAGGAAACATCACGTCCACCGCCAGAGGATTGTCACCGGAGTCACCAGCTTCACTTCAGAACTTTCTAAATCTCACTCTACTTAGAAGTCTAGGCCAAGACCTGACTCTATTCACAACCCAGGTTATTGTGTGAGCCATGTGCCTCATAAGCTACATAACCACTCCCATGATTCAGTGTGATATTCTCTGTAATCACAGGTGTGTCTGCACGAGTGTCTAAACAAGCTCACTTTACAGTCACCATCTCGTCCCCAGTAGAGGAAACATCACGTCCACCACCCAGAAGATTGTCTTCGGAGTCACAAGTTTCACTTCAGATGTTTTTAAATCTCATTCTATTTAGATTAGTCTAGGCCAAGACCTGACTCTATTCACAACCCAGGTTATTGTGTGAGCCATGTGCCTCATAAGCTACATAACCACTCCCATGATTCAGTGTGATATTCTCTGTAATCACAGGTGTGTCTGCACGAGTGTCTGCACAAGCTCACGTTACAGTCACCATCTCGTCCCCAGTAGAGGAAACATCACGTCCACCGCACAGAGGATTGTCACCGGAGTCACCAGCTTCACTTCAGAACTTAATAAATCTCACTCTTCTTAGAAGTCTAGGCCAAGACCTGACTCTATTCACAACCCAGGTTATTGTGTGAGCCATGTGCCTCATAAGCTACATAACCACTCCCATGATTCAGTGTGATATTCTCTGTAATCACAGGTGTGTCTGCACGTTGTTCTAACACAAGCTCACGTTACAGTCACCATCTCGTCCCCAGTAGAGGAAACATCACGTCCACCGCACAGAGGATTGTCACCGGAGTCACCAGCTTCACTTAAGAACTTAATAAATCTTACTCTACTTAGAAGTCTAGGCCAAGACCTGACTCTATTCACTACCTAGGTTATTGTGTAAGCCATGTGCCTCATTAGCTACATAACCACTCCCATGATTCAGTGTGATATTCTCTGTAATCACAGGTGTGTCTGCACGAGTGTCTGCACAAGCTCACGTTACAGTCACCATCTCGTCCCCAGTAGAGGAAACATCACGTCCACCGCCCAGAGGGTTGTCACCGGAGTCACAAGTTTCTCTTCAGATGTTTTTAAATCTCACTCTATTTAGATTAGTCTAGGCCAAGACCTGACTCTATTCCAACTTAGATTATTGTGTGAGACGTGTGCCTCATAGCTACATATCCATGATGACATTTAGCTGATATAATTATTTTTTCATTTAAACCATCATATTCTTGTTTTCTTGTAAACTGTTATGTTCAAGATGAAACTGAAAATGTAAGATTATCTAAAGGAGGCGTGTTAAAAATTTAAACGTATAAAAATATGTCCAAAGAGTTCGAATAGTTTCAGCAAGATGGCACTCTATTCATCTCGCCACACATCTGAAGTGCACTTTTTGATACAATGCTTGTAAAAAAATGTTCAACTTATTTATATTTAATCCTATGTTTCTATATATTCTTATTAAAATATAACATGATTACATGTAGAACGTTCTTCATATTCTTCATATTATTAGTTTAACCAATGTAGACTTAATTAAAAGACTTCACACCACAAGAGCAGTGTTGTGCAATTACTAGAGGTAATGAGTAGAGGTACGTGTAAATAGCATTTTCAAGTGTCATTTTATAGCGTTTTGTAGCATCTTTTTTTTGGCCACCTTCAAAAACTTGTGTATGAAGATTTTTCATATTATTATTTTGAAATTATGTCATCAAGGTTGAATCAATATCAATGCATAAAAATGTGTATAAACAATCTATCCCTACTATGGAAAATAAAATAAAAGAGGACTGGAAAACCTTAGTTTTAAGTGAAAAAATAGCGCTTTGTAGCATCTATTCACAAAACGCTATTTTTACGTACCTCTAGTAATGAGAAATGGTGATATATAAAAAAATGCGTTTTCCGAGATTTGATAAAAAATCAAAAACGTTACTAAAAAATCGAATTTAAAAAAAAAATGATTATGCACTTTTATTTTGGTGGACTATTTTCGCGGAATCCGTGATTTGTGCCGTTATTTTGGAGGTCTATTTCCGTGAAGCCCGTGACTTCACGGTACCGCCTACGGCACGCGTAATATTTGGTCTGGACCGGCACCTCCACCAAAACTGAACCGCCATCTGCAATATCGCCTCACATTTTGCACACTAAAAGGTTCAATTTCGCGATTCAATTCGCGTTTTGACTAGTTTGATACAATTTCGTCGTTATTTCGCGTTATACGCAAAATTTCGCGAAATTCGCGTTTTGAAAATGTTTTTTCCATCTCTAAATGATGTAATTTGTTGACAATATTACATTTTAGGAAATAATCAGGACATTAAAAAAAAATTCACGAATTTCGTTATCACCATTTTTCACTTCCTCTAGCCATTACTTCATAACGTTATCTCGATCTATTATCTTATCTAGATAACAGGTCAAAGTATCTTTTATCTTATCTCAGATAATATTTCTTGTTATCTAAGTTATAATCTGAATCTGAACATTAGATAACAGATAAAAAATTCGTTCAGCTTGGCACACTAAAAGAACTTTAGAAAACCTAAATACGAACTAAGGCCTTGTTCGTATTATTTCAGACGAACTTGAACTTTTAAAAATTATGTCTATACAAGCTACCAAACATGAACTTTCTGAAAGTTGAATAGCGTTCAATATATGAATAGTGAACTTGGCTTTCAAAAGGCTCATTTAAAAAAATAACATCGCAAACATTTCAGTCAAACTATCCTTCCCTGTTTAATAGGCCTCAAATAAATGTAAGTGGAAAAATACTAGGAAGCTTTCCAAACGCTTTTTCAGGCGCGTTGTTGGATGAGCGTTTGTTTTTTTAAACGAAAAAAAGCGTAAAATTGTAATTTTCATTAGGAATTATTTTTCGATTGCGCTCAAATATCACATAAATATATAAATTCATCAAATTAAGGTTCTGTGAAAATATCATTACAATCGGATAAAGCATGTAGGTGTTATAAGTCGAAGAATTTTTTTTTAAACGAAAAATGCGTAAAATTGCGATTTTCATAAGAAATAATATTTCGTTTGCGCTCAAATTTCACTTCAATATATTTTAAATTATAAAATAAGGTTCTGTGAAAAAATCATTACAATCGGATAAAGCATGTAGGTGTTATAAGTCAAAGAAATTTTTAAAAAATCGAACAAAATCGTAAAATTGCGTTTTTAATGAGGAATAATTTTACGATTGCGTTCAAAAACGTGGCAGTTCTAAGTTTAGAGATTTTGAAGGTCTCCAGAAAATTTCATCGCAATTGGAGTATCGGTTTAGCCGGAATCGTGCTAACAAACAGACAAAAATACAAAAAAAAAACATTCCGGATTTTTTTCTCCAGTGTAGTGAAATGGAATCTTCACTTCGCTCGCTACGCTCGCTACGCTCATCCAATTATTGTTCGCATTATGCTTTTTCTTATTGTGTGTATATAGGTTAAAACATTCAAATTTATTATTATTGCATGCCTTTTCTGCCAAGAAAGTAGGCCCACCTGTTGTGTTTGTGGGCCATTCACAATCAACTTAGTAGCTAACTTAGCCGCTAACTTAAAGGTTTGTCTTATGGAAAACAACATGTCTGTTCATGATAAAACTTAGCCTTTAACTTACACTAATCAGCAACAGAAAGTTTGCAAACTCCAAACTTAAACTTAGCAGCTAACTTAACATTAAGAATGAACCAATCAGAGAGTGACTCGGGCCGACAATTTGGCATTGGCAACAAGCATTGGCTCGATAAAAGTAAAAACTGCAAATCTGTATTGTTGTGATTGATTTTAAAACATCCATCATGAACAGCCACCTAAAGTTAGAGGCTAAGTTAGCTGTTAAGTTAGAGGCCTAAGTTGATTGTGAATAGGATGACTTGATATTATTTAGATTAACATTGTACTTTGACACGATGTTGACTTTATTGATTTATCTTATTACACACTGCTACCTAAACTTCACTGCCTGTACCTCTTCCGGTTCATCCGGCTGGCGGTGGCTTTATGAATGTTTGTGGCGCCAACTTATGAATATTGAAGACACTACACTACCCAATATTTTAATAAAATATAATGTGTTGTTATGTTCTAACCAAAAACGTACGAGTTTAACTCACTAAGCCTGGACTTGAAGGTAAGAATATAAACACTATTATAATTATTTAAACTAGCAAAACGCTTAAGTCCCGCCGCATTGATGGATGAGCGTAATTTTTTTTAAACAAAAAAGCGTAAAATTGCGATTTTTTAATAGATAATTTTTCGATGACGCTCAAATTTCACACGAATATATAAATTCATAAAATTAAAGTTCTGTGAAAAAATCATTACAATCGGATAAAGCATGTAGGTTTTATTCGTCGAAGAAATGTTAAAAATTGAAAAAAATCGTAAAATTGCGATTATCATAAGAAATAATTTTTCGATTGCGCTCAAATTTCACACGAATATATTAATTCATAAAATTAAGGTTCTGTGAAAAAATTATTACAATCGGATAAAGCATGTAGGTGTTATAAGTCGAAGAATTTTTTAAAAAATAAAAAAAAATCGTAAAATTACGATTTTCATGAGAAATAATTTTTCGATCGATTTTTCCCCCCGTGCAGTTCTTTGTTCAGAGATTTCATAGACCTCCATAAAATTTCATCGCAATTGGAGTATTGGTTTAGCCGGAATCGTGTTCACAGACACACAAAAATACAAAAAGAAGAAGAAAAAAAAACATTCCGGATTTTTTTCTCCAGTGTAGTGAAATGGAATCTTCGCTTCGCTCATCCAACAATAGACCTATACCCTCAAATTTGTTACAGAAAATTGAATTGAGCCTACGCCTACTTGTTTTATAAAATTATATCATATTGGATGAGCGCAGCGAGCGTAGCGAGCGAAGCGAAGATTCCATTTCACTACACTGGAGAAAAAAATCCGGAATGTTTTTTTTTCTTTTTTTTTCTTTTTTTTGTATTTTTGTGTGTTTGTTAACACGATTCCGGCTAAACCGATACTCCGATTGCGATGAAATTTTATGGAGGTCTTCGAAATCTCTGAACTTAGAACTGCCACGTTTTTGAGCGCAATCGGGAATTTTTTTCTTATAAAAAACGCAATTTTACGATTATTTTCGATTTTTTAAAAATTTCTTCGACTTATAACACCTACACGCTTTATCCGATTGTAATGATTTTTTCACAGAACCTTAATTTTATGAATTAAGATATTCGTGTGAAATTTGAGCGCAATCGAATAATTATTTCTTATGAAAATTGCAATTTTACGATTTTTTTATTTTTTTTAAATTACGATTTATTAAAAAAATTAAGTAAATTTTTTATTTTATTTAATTTAATTTAAAAAAATCTTCGACTTAGCAATAATTTTTTCACAGAACAACAGAAAATCCGCGTTACACATGGCAGCTCAATGCACCAATTACGCTCATCCAACAACGCGGCGGGACGCGGCGTTTTTCCTAGTATATCATCTAGATACTTGCCAGTATATGTATCTTTATCTAGATACAATTCATGTGCATTATCTAATATCTGTATCTATAGATAATTTTTAAGGAAAATTATCTTATCTTTATCTAGATAATATTTTTGGTTAACTGGCACAACACTACACAAGAGTATAATAATGCACATGACAATGACTAGGCTGGGAAGTAGCTGAAGAAGTGAACGGCTTGTCTGCACTTGGAAGTATTCGGCGCATCGACATCATAGAAGTTGATTCAACTACAAGGGAAGGTTTCATACTTGACCCGACGATACGCTTTGAACGTACTAGAGATCAAGCTGAGCAAGTCAACACTGAAAAACAGGACATATACCGACCAACAATACCATACTTTGCAGACAAATACCATGCAAACCCAATACATGTCATCGGATTGTTTGTTGGTGCAAGGGGGACAATCCCAAAGTTTTTTGTTGATTTTTGCAACACTTTTAAGTTAGGCAAAACACTGATACAAGACGTATCGATGGTGGCATTGAAAGGTTCCATTTCCATTCTTAGGAATCACCTTTATGGCCTAAACATGTAATTTTTAATTGTATTAGTATGACTAATTTCTTGAATTTGTATTTAAATTTTAAACCTTTTTTAATTGTTATTAATCAATGAATGTTATTTTTATTCTGTGTCCTTGTGGCAATTGTATTTGTACAACAGAGTTTTGTTTTGTTAAAAAAATAAAAGTTCTCTCTCTTTACGCGAAATGTTAGCTATAGCTAGGGAAGTTATTCCATGCATATTATTGTAATAAAATTAAAATATCTCAGATGGATTATTAGACCAGGAGCCAGAACCTGTGGATTTTTTTTTCGCTCACCCAACTTAACATCTCAAATCTGACTTTACCACGTGTTAGTATGCACCTTATGAAACAGCCCCAGGTAGTGTTTCACTTCGATTTGAATGGATATTGCTTAACGTCTCATATTTATGCAACTTGTTTAATCGAGACAAAGGGAGGGACGTAAGGGTGACGCGGGAGGACAAGGGGTGGACAGGCCTGTGCTGTTCAGAACCAGCCACTTCGAGTTGTGGTATACGTTTTTTGGATGAGCGTAGCGAGCGTAGCGAGCGAAGCGAAGATTCCATTTCACTACATTGGAGAAAAAAATCCGGAATGTTTTTTTTTTTTCTTTCCTTCTTTCTTTCTTTCTTTCTGTATTTTTGTCTGTTTGTCAGCACGATTCCGGCTAAACCGATACTCCGTTTGCGATGAAATTTATGGAGGCCTTCGAAATCTCTGAACTTAGAACTGCCACGTTTTTGAGCGCAATCAAAAAATTATTTCTCATGAAAATCGCAATTTTACGATTTTTTTCGATTTTTTGAAAATTTATTTTCCTTGTAACACCTACATGCTTAATCCGATTTTCATGATTTTTTCACAGAACCTTAATTTTATGAATTAAGATATCCGTGTGAAATTTGAGCGCAATCGAATAATTATTTCTTATAAAAATCGCAATTTTTTGTTTTTTCAATTTTTTAAAATTCATACGATTAATTAAAAAAATTAAAAATTAAAGTTTATTTTTTATCTAATTTAATTTAATTTAAAAAAAATCTTCAACTTAGTACTAATTTTTTCACAGAACAACAGAAAATCCGCATAACACATGGCAGCTCAATGCACCAATTACGCTCATCCAACAACGCGGCGGGACTTAAGCGTTTTCCTAGTTTAGAGGCCATTTTGTTTTTTAATGCGCGATCATTGAAACGCTTACTCGCTACTGTTTTTCAATGTACTACATAACTCGGGACTCGGTTAACCGATTATATTTTCTTAATTACCAAAAGGCTATTTGCATGACAAATTTTTATGCTTTTTCCAAGGAGCTCTTTTGATTTCATTGGTATTAAAAAAAAATGTTAAAAAAGTTAAAAATGAATTTAATAAAAAATAAAATAAAAAGAGTTTGCTATAAAAACGGTGATTTGACCTTGAACCGTAACTGAGACGTACTGTTTGGTCCATTCGATACCCAACAACTGCAACTAAGCATAAGTATCTAGAGGACACTGGAATTAGGTACAACAACAACAAACAACTCCCCCGAGGGAAAGCGCTATCTCTACAGGACGCTACGTAGGGGCAGAGTCGATAAAGAAGTTTCCCCTTTGGGGAGGTCCCCCAACTCCCTATACCGCCCTGGGTTAAATAAAAAGTCGGTTTTTGGCGTTTGGAATCTAACGTCCTGCGCGATTCTGTGCGACAATTCATGGAACTACTTCAATAAAACAACGTCACTTTTCTACTGGCGTTGACGATGAATGCCGTGAAACGTCAAAATGTTAAATACGATCGAATGTTGGCGAATGTTTTGGCAAAGAGCAAACTCTTTTTTTGATAAGGATATTTCTGATGGAGTAGATCTAAGCTTAGGACCTAGGCCGACAATATGTTTTGTTCAAGATTTCGATTTGAGTGCCTAGGGCGTACTTACGTCTGAAAACTGTATTGTGGCCTTGGGCCTAGGCTACACTTACGTCCGTAAGGCTTAAACAACCCATATCTCAATTAATTTCGCACGAAAATGTCAGTGACGCCTGCGCAACACTTTATAGTACAATAATAAATCAAAAGTAAATCGTTTTAAAAGGCTAGGGCCCTGGGCTAATATAATTGAAATAAAATTGAAGTCTGACGTTTCGTCTGTTGTTTTGTTTATTGCAATGTCAATGCATATCGATAATCTACTGACCGTATTTAGCGTGCAGTGCTTTTATTAGTTTCACATTTGAGCCGCCCTCAGCGCGCAGAGCGTTAGATTCCGTTTTGACTTGGGAGTAAGGGGACCTCCCCAAAGGGGAAACTTCTTTATCGACTCTGGTAGGGGTGAAAATCTCTTTTGTTTAAAATAGCAACGTAAAGGCCTTGAAGGTTCTTTTTATTACTAAAACATCAAAATAGGCCGATTTAATTGGGCCCCCCCAACCAAACAAGTTCCATCAAGCACGTTGCTTAGGCCAAACACAACATTTTCATCACTTCGGCACACTTACGTAGCGACTTGTACAGATAGCGCTTCCCATGCTAGGCTAGAGGCCCTAGCAAGGCTTGGGCCTTAATAATTAATGTAGGTTCGGGCTAGTCTAGCCTTGGCCTAGCCCCTACCCTACCCTAGAATGCCTCTAGCACGATTTTCCTTCCTAGAAAAGCTAGTCCCTAGGCCCTAGCCTATTGTCGGGTATAGTAGTATCTATGCTATTGTCTATCCAAAGATTTGTCTATGAGCCACCGCCGTCTGGATGTAGGTATGTAAACACATACCTTCAAATACGTACATGCGGCGGTTAGAACAACCAATCACAGCGCGTTTCGAAGTATGTTCGAAAAAAGCCCACTTCAAGCCACAATATCTATAGCAAAACATTTTTTTTTAATAAAATGAAAGTGATATTTGAATTCCGGACGTTTTATTCTATAAAGAGTGATACGTTTATACTTGAATCTAAAATTCATACAAAGAGCATATTTGTAGGTAACTGTATGCTTTTTTACTATACACAATCAAGTTTTAATTAACATATGATTTCATTGTTAAAAAATGCAGACACGGCAAAAATAGTGTAAATAATTTCACTAAAATGTGATTCAAGCATAAATTCGAGATATTGTTTTGGTTGCTAGCGAGATGTTTTTGTACTTGATTTATTATTTATTAAAATATGTTCATGAACTAAACTAATAAAATATATAGATTGTTATTGTGTTTTAGAAGAAAAGCATTGAAGGATGAGCATTTTCAGTGGATTGAGCTCTAATTAACTATGTTTTTAATCCAACTTCATTTCGTCATAGTTAGCATAGAATAACATTTTGAAAGTAGTTTCAGACAACAACACAAGCGAATTGTAAAATACAATTATTCTATCAATGTGTTTTGAAGATATTTTTCATTATTGTCAATATTGCAGGATTTTCAGTTTAAAAAGTGGAAAAAGTGGGAAAAGTGCGATTTTCATGTGACAAATTTATTTGGTAGCACTTTAATTCATGTAAAATATAATATTAGAGATAGGTCCTCTGAAAATTTCATCCAAATCTCAGTTGTCGTTTGTCCCGAAAAGCAAAAATCGAACTCAAAAGTGCACAAATAATAGAAAAATATCTTAAAAATTATGTTTGATCATACATCTTTACTTGTTTGCAATAAAAATCTATCTAATTGTAGTATTTATAATTTTCTACTTTAATGTGGTTTGAATTTGATGCTATTTGTAGTGACTATCTCGCAAGTATGTTCCATTGATTGGCCAATTGGGACCGTCGTTCCAAGGCAAGTGGCGGCTTTACAATATTGCAAATCGTAAAGAAAGCATTAAACAGGAATTAAGTAATAGACTGATCCAAGTTGAGATCCGGTCATCTTCTTATTTATTAAATTAGTTACATTAATTCATAAATTAACAAAATTATTTATGAATATATTTATATATTAGTATTAAAATTAAATAATTCACCTTATTAATTACATTTTTTTTTAAATACCACTTAAAGGGGCTAAAAACCCCAAAAGTTATTTTTTACCACGTGATCTATAGCACAATACTACACTTAAATGACCGTTTAAAAAAATTATATCTTGTAACTGTGATTTAACACGAATTTTTTATTTTTTTTGATCCAGAAATTGGCGAAAATTGGTGTTTTGGAAATTTTCCATAATCGTCTTTAACCTGCTTCTTTTTGGTCCACATAGATACTAGAGCAAAGTACCAATCTAAAATGCCCCTTTATAACATCGTGTCTTGAAACTGTGCCCAAATATACCCTCAAACACGCAAAAATATGCATTCCAAAATCACACACCCAATCTTGGTAATCAGCATATTTTGACCGAACTACTTGCCCAAATTTCAAAATAAAATATAACGGGATTTACAGGAAAAGGCTATCGAGTACGTCAATAATGGTCAATATTCTTTTGGTTCAAAATTCGACAAGATTACGGGGAATAAAGATCGTCCCCTTGCTATTCCTTTTGGGAGATTTTTGCCGATGGAACCTAGCTCGAAAAATGTCATATTTGAAAATTTTTTGGGAGGTCATGGTGGCGCCAATAATTTTTCTGTTGATTGCTTAATTCATTACTAGTTAGCCTGAATGAAATATATTTTTTTAAGATTAGCGGTTAAATACCCCTTTAAGATGGGACGCTGAGCTTGGCCCAAGTCAAATGCGCGCACTCGGGAGTTGATGATTTCCGCTGAACGGTTGGTAATATCATTACCAAATTTTGCATGGATGTTATTAAAGTATACTTTTTTAATGATATCCGCAATTGGTTTCAAAAATAAGCCTTTAAAATCCATTGCGACACATAAGTCCAAAACGTGAAAAGATGGGAAATCACAAACATGGATTACAATGGAACTAGCCTTGGTTTCAAATTTACGTTCAACATTTTTTTATTATTTATAGAACACAGTTGAATAATCTTCGCAATTGAAATAAATTTAAAAAAATAAAATACGTGGTAACTACGGGGGTACAAAATCATATTGTTTTGGATTCCCGCGCCAACGTTCGCTGATGGGTCGTGGCATCGATGCGATGCCCACGCAGTTCGCAGCGTGCTCACCGTAGGATCCTTCAAAATGGCCGCCTTGTCCCACATAATTCATCTCGACAGTACCTGGTCTAAAGCCGGGGTCCCACGGCCTGTTGATCGACGGGCCGCAGGTATAAAAAAGGTAAAATCCTCGCGCCACACGCCGTGGGACCGGGTCGGCCCGTGCTTGCGCGTCGCGGCGTGAGCTTCCCGTCAGTTGTCGGTAAATTTTGCACGCGTCAAAGAGAACAGGCAAGAGGTAATAAAAAATGGTCAGGTCAGGTAGTCCGGCCCGTACATGTTTGTTGAAGCGGTCCAACGAGACCCCACTGGCTCGCCGCCCGCATGAATGAAAAGGCGAGATTTGTTTTGTTCTTCACCGTTTTGACCTTTTGAAATCCGTCCGTACAAGCCTCCTCAAGCCAGGAAGCAGGACAAGCAGGTGCAGGTAAAGAGGCTTGACAGGCCAACACGCCGTGGGACCGCTCAGTTTTTTTCTGAACCCGTATACCTGCGGCCTGTCAACCCACCCCGGCCCGACCTAGGCCCGTCGATCAACAGGTCGTGGGACCCCGGCTTAAGAAGGTTATATAAATGACTGAACGGGGTTTTGACAAGGCTGACTCCTTTAAACCGTAAATGTAAATGCCATTATGGTAGCTTTTATAACGCGGCATTTCTTTTAATCTAGAAATCTAAAGGATAACACTGTTATCAATAACACAACTGACAGGAGCACAAGGAGCGGTCTGCTAGCTTCTTTTGCGTGTGCGCCTAACTGCGCTGTGACGTCATGGGGATGTTAAACATCCCGATAACGTAACACAACTTTTCGTGTTGTCTTTTGGCAGGAAGTCAGATTCAAATTTTCCACCATAAATATTGAGAAATGTATTAACCTTAGACAAAAAAAAAACTTTTATGATATTTTTTTAAATGTTATTTTAAACCTTTCTGGAATGAAGGCTAGTTCCCTATTGTGGAAATTCCCACCAAACCGTTTATCTTACGATAAAACCAAATTAACCTGCGCGTTCACAGTGATTTAGATGTTGATATCCAGTTTGCAGTTAAAAAAATCTGTACACTTGGAATAAATTCCCAAATTTGACCAAAATGGAGTGAATTTTGGTGATTTCACTATTTTTTAATTCAAAATCAATGAATTAGTTTACTAAAACGCGCACTGGATAGCATAGATTTATTCTTTATTAACGTGAGTGTGAAATTTGATAACGGTGTTATAACCGTTTTCCCGGATAAAACAGAAAGCTGAGCGACCAGTGGCGGAACTTCGTTTCATGGGCCCGCCCGCAAAATTTCTATGGGGGCCCCCCTAACAAATACACACATACATAGTCTCCGTGTTGAATTCAGGTTTTTCATCCCGGGGGGGCTTTATAAAAATGATGAAAATCAGGTTTTTAGAGTGCGTTTGGTGCGTTTAGAAAAAAGTTGTAGGCTGAATGCAATACCAAAATAATGTCGTTTTTGTGTGTTGTTGTGTTGTGGACTCTTAAAGTTCCTAAATATCCGCTAGATTCACAAAACGGTCATTTTAGCAACGAAAAAAAATACAATATTTTCCAAACAGGGTGAAATACTGTGGGTTTTTTTTACTAAGTTTTTTTAACGGGCCCCTAAACGGGCCTGGGCCGCCCGCAGTTGGGGCCGTGTGGGCGCCTAGTTCCGCCACTGTGAGCGACTAAACTCGTCTCCGCGCCAGTCTCAGCGACTCCTCTTAACAATAATTTTGGTAACAAATTCAAAAAGGATATTAAATGCATTTTATTAATGAGCCAAATATAAAAAGACAAATTCTACCGATTTGCCTACGATTTTCCCACTTTGCTAACATCATGCCAATAATTCAAAATGTTATGTCTCTACTAAGCGAAATTCTTGTAAGTTGGTAGATTTATAGATTAATGACGTTGAATAACAACTAATCACCAGAAGTTTGTAAATAACCAGAAGAACAGTGCGAAATATATACAGAAAGTTACGAAACTATCGGAAATGTTCCGTTCTTTCTCAAAATCTCAATCTTAAGAGTCAACTACACCTATTTAACTTATTTGGGAACTTTTCCTGCTTCTTATTGTCATCTTTAACCCCTGATGTAGAATAACGGACCATGCACGGAAAATCGGACTGTTTATTATTTTAATATTTTACTATATTTTCTTATACTTCCAATATTTTTCTTCAACAATGTGTGTTTATTAATGCAACACAATAATAATTGTCAACATCTAAGGTTCGCGAGCCGTTGAATAAGCCGACTTTGACCCGTTGTTGCCGCGTGAGGAGAAATACCAGCCGTAAAACCGCGCGTCTGCGGCAGTGCACTATATTCAATGCAAGGTCCACTTGCTTTGCTGCCGCGCATAGGCCGATGGCGATTTGCAAGAGCTCCTCAGGAGTGTATCCAGTAAACCATGTTTTGAATGCAGCTAAGCTCTCCTTCAAAAGTCTTCGGCTGTGAATGTTGTGAGATATAGAATTTGAGCCAATCTTTTCATTCTTCCTCCCTGGTTTCGCATTGAAAAGAAGTAAGATCATTTCACCTGTTGACGAGCGCCAAGCCAACTATTTTCGTGGTGAAAAAAAGTAAAAAATTTTAAACTCAAATTCATAAAAAAAAATTGCTTGGCCATTGAAAATAATTTTTCGATTGCGCTCAAATTTCACACGAATATCGAAATTCATAAAATTATGGTTCTGTGAAAAACTCATTAAAATCGGATAAAGCAATGTAGGTGTTATAAGTCGAAGAGATTTTTAAAAAAATCGAAAAAAATCGTAAAATTGCGATTTTCATGAGAAATATTTTTTCGATTGGGCTCAAAAACGTGGCAGTTTTAAGTTCAGAGATTTCGAAGGTCACCAGAAAATTTCATTGAGTATCGGTTTAGCCGGAATCGTGCTGACAAACACACAATAATACAGAAAAAAAGAAGAAAAAAAAACATTCCGGATTTTTTTCTCTGTAGTCAAATGGAATCTTCGCTTCGCTCGCTACGCTCATCCAAAATCGAAATCTCTCCGTTTAAAGCAAGGAGCACTAAGTCATAAATAAAACTCACATTTAGTCTTTAACGTTTACAAAATTTAACAAATAAATCCGGTATCGTTCCTCTTGCTCCTATTAAGAGTTATTTTTATTATTTATTTTTTAAATCCAAGATACATTTTCGTTACTGCAGTCCTCGTGCGAAAAATATATAACATATTTTTAATTTAAACCCACCATAATAATATTCGCAGTCAGATTCTTTGAAAGGCCTTGACCACCGCTAGTTTGATATGTGAACATTTTCGACTGTTGGATGCCAGCTGTATGACAAAAGAAAATAATAATAATTCTTGTTGACATCAACGAACATCTTTACAGTCATCCTCTCAGCGGTAGAAATTCGTTGCTCGTGCGTTGGATGTTCACCTCTTCACAGACGCTATTACATAACTGTAAGTATATTTATATATTAGTAGATCTTGTTCGATAAAACGATTTCTCTTTTCATTTACCGCTATTGATGCTTACATTCCAACTTTTGTCTGCACCCAGGGCTTGGTTACAATGGCAGGCCTAGCAGTGAACGGAGGGATCGTCGAGCCAGAACAACTTCGTAAACTTTTCGTCGGTGGCTTGGATGATAGAACCACTGAATATTCACTTAAGAACCATTTCAAGATATGGGGGGATGTTGTTGATGTTCAAATAATGAAATCTCAAAAAACCGATCGCAAGCGGGGTTTTGGTTTCATCACGTACTCGCGAGCCCACATGGTTGACTCCGCCCAACAATCACGCCCTCACAGGGTGGATGGGCGACTTGTAGAATGTAAAAGGGCAGTTCCTCGCACGGAAATTAACAAACCCGAACTGGGAGCTACTGTGAAGAGACTGTTTGTGAGTGGACTTAAGAAAGAAATCACAACTATTCAACTGACAGATTACTTCAAGACTTTTGGAAAAGTTGTGGATGCGACTTTAGTTAAGGAGAAAAAAACCGGAAAGAAGAGAGGTTTTGGCTTTGTAGAATTCGAAGATCATGACACCGTGGACAAGATCTGTCTTATTAAAACCCACAACATCTGTGGCGATGCAGTGGATGTGAAGAAAGCTCTGAGCAGACAGGAAATTGCAAGCAGATGGGGTGGTAGGATGATTAGAGGCGGACGCCGTTGCGGAGTGGGTAGAGTTTTCGGTTCTTTGGGAGATGCCCCAGCTTGGAATCCAGCCTTTAACCTCCAGCCTGGAGAGGGAGCATGCAATGCTTGCGGGAACAACATGAACTTCGGTATGGGGTACCAGACATTTGGACCCGTGGGGTTCGGAGGTTATAGAGGGGGTGCTCCAGGACCAGCTCCCTGCTCCGCTATGGGACCTTCCAGTGGTCAAGAAGGATACAACGCTTTGGGTCACGGAAACAACGTGAACTTTGGAAGTGGGCACCAGCAGTCTTTGCCCGTTGGAATCATGGGGTTTGGAGGTTTCAGAGCTGGTGCTCCAAGACCAGCTCCTTACTACGCTACGGGGCCATTCGGTGGTCAAGGAGGAAACTACGCTAGGGGTTACGGAAACAACGTGAACTTTGGTAGGGGTTACCCCCCTGGAAACTGGAGGCTCGGAGGAAACGGAGCTGGAGCTCCCTTCGTCTTTGCGGGAGCGGCTCATGGTGCTCAAAGATTGTCTGGCGGTGCAGCTGCCTCAAACGGGTACGGTATTGAGAGTTGACCTATAAAGTCACCAGACATGTAAAAATGCTCGTTGATCTTGTGGTAAGCCCACCTGCTTCCAATGCAGAAAGTCCAGGGTTCGATTCCCGCAAAAGTCAAAAGTTTTTTAACCTTATGATTTGGACTTAAGTCCATCAGTTCTTGTCTTAGGGATTTGTAAACGGTGACTTTTAACGAGGCACATGATAAATTTAAAGTTGTTCTGAATCGGCCTTGTTGATTCTGTCGTTTATCCGCTGTTGTTCCCACTGTTCATACCACTGATTGCTATATTTCTTATTTAAAATATCGATCTTTGGTTGTTTATCGTTCACTCGTCGATTGCGTCGGGGCCTGCAGGGTTGGCGTGGTCACTTTTCTTTACTGTCCTCCACTGAAAATCAGTTGTGTGACTGAGTGAGTAGACTCTTTATACGGATTTATTCATTAATTTATTTCCTGCATATCAATATTGTAACATAAGCCTATAATCTAGGTACCATAGGTTCGCTACCACTGCTCTAGATCAATCGAAGATTGTAGGTTGTTGATTTTCTTCAACCACCGACAATGTTAAATAAACAACAAAATATCAAGGCCAGAACAAAAACAGGGATTTCCCATTTTTTTACAGATGTTTTGTTGTTCTAGTTATCGTGTTGGACCGTTACAAAAATCAACAAGCTACAACTTCGATTATCTAGGACTATAAAATAAATAATAAATAAATTTATTTAGAGTCTACCCACTCAGTCATATAACTGATTTTCAGTGGGGGACAGTAAACCAAAGCGACTAAGCCAACCCTGTAGACCCCGTCGCAATCGACGAGTGAGCGATAACCAACCAAAGATCAATATTTTAAATAGCAATCAGTGGTATGGACAGTGCGAACACCCGCGGATCAACGCCAGAATCAACAAGGCCGATTCAGAACAACTCTAAATTTATTATGTGCTTCGTTGCTAGGACGGCTCCAAAGTCACCGTTTACAAACTCCTAAGACAAGAACTGATGGACTTAAGTCCAAATCAGAAGTTAAAAAACTGACTCTAGCGGGAATCGAACCCTGGTCCTTCTGCATTGGAAGCAGATACGCTAACCGCAAGACCAACGAGCCACATACACTATGTAAGAATATTCATATGTTTGTTAATTTCAATTTAATCTGGGTAAATCTAAATAACACGCCTTACGAGCTCGAGTATCATTGAATGTCTGGTGACAGTTTGTACTTATCAAAGGAACACAGTGGCATATCCAAGGGGGGAAGAGGGGGGACAACCCCCCCCCCCCCCTTTTGCCAAAGAAAAGTGTGAAAGTGCACTTAAACGTTTCAAACGAGAATATAGAATAACTGTTTAATAGCAAAACTAAATGCAAATTACCATCTGACCAAAAGAGGATTTAAGTATAGATACAAATTTGGTTATTGTGATGCTTTAAAACGCACAGATTCTCACCAAAATGACCTTGAAAGAGAAAACTTTTGGATTAAAAACAGGATTTTAGTAGAATAAAAGTTGGTCGTTGTGATGCTTTAAAACGCACAGATTTTCACCAAAATGACCTTGAAGGAGACATTTTTCAGGGGGCAAGCCCCCCGGACCCCCCACTTGGCCTTCGGTACATCTATGAATTAATTGGTTGAACCCCCCCCCTTTATGAATTCCTGGATACGCCACTGGCTGCCCTGTCAGTTTAATAAATTAAATTGGGTTGTTCCTCTACCGATTTTAAAAGACGAAAAAAGGGGCAAATTCCACATCGGAAACATCAGCTAGTATAAACGGTGGGAGTATAATATTACTCCCGAAACTAGAGGCGAGCTCTGGCAGTAGTCGTCGAAGACGCACCCCTCCCCCTTGACAACCTCTGTCTGTCAAAGTAGATGGGTATGAAGATCAGGAATGTTCCTTTTTCCCTATCCCCTAGCTAAGTGTGACGCATTATGACCAACGGTTGATGCAACCTTAAGCCAAATATCCCCCGTAAAAAAACTTTATCTTGACAAGAGCGATTTTAAATTCATAAAACCTTAGTCAGTTTAATTAGCAAGATGAATTTTGACGGAGATTTGAGACAAAAAAATGCGGAACTAGTAGAGTAAATGCAAATTTATATGCCTATGTGTCAGTACGCTACTTTCTTCTAGGTAGGCCGATTGTGAGGTATCATCATTGTCCATCGCCATTTCCTGCTTCTGGCAGGATAAACTTGGGTTTTGAAACCAAATTTCTCAACTTGTTTCTATCCTCCCACAATCTCATCTCTTCCACAATTTCCCATCTCTCTCCTCTTGCCTCTAAATCTCCTGCTATGGTATCCCTTCATCTCGTCCTAGGCCTCTTCCTTGGCCGCCTGCCTTACATGTCTCCGTGTGGTCTTCTCTTCAATCAAGGAGTATCTGTCAGTTCAAAGTTGATTTATTTTAATACAAGCTCACTTTACAGGGATCAACAGAGCAGTGAAAAGAATTCGTCCATCGCCCAGAGGATTGTCACTGGAGTCACCAGTTTGTTCTCATCAAAAGTTAATGAATCATAGTATTCTTAAGTGAAGATTGATTATTTTGTGTGCCATGTGCCTCGTGAACCCCAGAACACAAGATCCAATTTCCAAGACTATCCAAATCCATGACTTTCTTGTAATACCATTTTACCGGCGATGTAAATGTTAGTTTTCAATATTTTGTGCAACTGCTTTTCATTCTTTCATATAAAAATTATAACGCAATACAGTTCCAGATTCTTGATTCAATTAACTAAAAATTCCTATGTGTAAAAACAATAATTTACAATGCACTTCCAGACATATTCATATTCATGTGTAGGTTTTACATTATACATTTCCAGTTTTTTGTTTGTTACGCTCGTTGCATAATTTCTTTGATAATGCTTATGAATTTGTTATTACTCATATATATTTCTTGTTAAATCACTTAAATGTATATTATACAATTAAAACATATCATAATAATAAAGATATTATAGTCTTATTCATATTTTAATATTAGTTAATTAATCCATGTTGGTATAAAATTAATACCAAAAAGTACTAATATATTCACTAGGTGCGAGTTGAGGTAGGTTCACAGCCATTGTTGAACACTCCTGCGGAGTTATTCCATATTTATTTATCTAGGTGCCCGTCAGGGCGCCTCAGCCAAGCCGCGGTGCGCTACACACTCTGGCACCTCATACAGCAAGCAGAGTTGGGGTGATTTCGAGGTGTCGCCCAACCGTCATGAAACGTGATGTGAACTTAAAAACTATCAAAATTATGGATTTTTTGGTACCTGACAACACATGCCAAATTTGGTTGGTGTACGAACATTCCTTCTTGGTGAAAAATTGACTTGAATCATGCTTTTTTTAACTGAAAAAATGAAGGTGAAGTGGCCATTTTTAGTAAATTTTAACCTAATATTTTATGTATTGACGAAGCATACAGGCAAATATATTCGTTTAACTAAGGTTACCGTCGAAATGTATAAGTGCATGTGCATATTTACTACGGAAATTATGTTATTAATATTAAGCTCACGTTAGTTTTGGCCCCTTCTCCCCAAGGGTTCCTACGCCACATGACTATAGTTTGTCTCATTTTAACGTGAGCCCGGCGTTTTGCTGATTCAAAATGCGCAGACATTTCCTGTTCCATTGTGTCACCTTGTAAACGGATCACAGTTTGTCAGCCGAAGTGGATTCCGCAGAGCTGTAAAGTGTAGTCACATCCAGTGCGACCTTGGCCCTATATCCTGTATGGGGATGATATTGACGGAGCGGGTGAAATTGAACAGTTGACCTTGCGCGGCTTTATTGGTAATGTAGGCGCAGCAAGAAGAGTAAACCACTTAACCCAGGCCTACTTACAAGTAATTTTTGATACTCCGGAGGTTGCAAACAACAACTTCCATTGGATGTGATTATATTTTGTTATTACGGGGAGGCCCATCCTTCCCGTCAAATTAGGACGGGTTTAAAATAATAGAACAGGCGACATCCTAGTTTCTTTGAACCCACAAAACGCCGGGCTCAGGTTAAAATGACTAATGAGACAAACTGTGATTCTGACCAAACGGGTGGGGCTACAACGTTCATGCTTTACATGGACATTAAAGTAGGTAATAGGGATATAGTGCCTTTGAAAGAAAAGTTAAAAAAGTTTGCTGGAAGGCTTCCCAAATAAAGGTTTTAATATGTGTAGCTCGTTTGTCTTGTGGTTAGCGTATCTGCTTAGAAATGCAGAAGGTCCAGGGTTCGATTCCCGCTAAAGTCAGAAGTTTTTTAACTTCTGATTTGGACTTCAGTAAATCAGTTCTTGTCTTAGGAGTTTGTAAACGGTGACTTTGGAGCCGTCCTAGCAACGAAGCACATAATAAATTTCAGAGTTGTTCTGAATCGGCCTTGTTGATTCTGGCGTTGATTCGCGGTGTTCGCACTGTCCATACCACTGATTGCAACATTTCCTATTAAAAAAAAAAATATCGATCTTTGGTTGGTTATCGCTCACTCGTCGATTGCGTCGGGGCCTGCAGGGTTGGCTTGGTCGCTTTGATTTAAAGTCCCCCACTGAAAATCAGTTATATAACTGAGTGGGTAGACTCTAAATAAAAATTTATTTATTTATTTTTATTTAAGCCTTTTACAGGCAAAAAATCGATTATTACTTGACAATGATCACCTACATTGTGTTCAAAAAGCAAGTCTTTGGACCACTAGATATTTTACATTCTATTGTGGTAATACCATAGCAATTAAATTGACTTTGGTAAAATTATTATATTTAAACAAATAATCTTGCAATGGAACTTGAAAAAGTAATGAGATACCACACATTACAAAAAACTTGTAAAAATACAACCAATCCTTACACAATCAAAAGCAATGAGATGTAAAAGAGATGCCAAGCTTATGTACCCTCCTACATTTTCGCAATCTTAATACATAAATTCACTTTTCCCTGTGAATGCATCCTTGCAAAGCTTGGCAAAATTAATTTGCACGAACTTATACATTTGAAACAATAGTTGTAAATAAAATTTTGCCACGCTTTGCAAGGATGTAGTCACAGGGAAAAGTGAATTTATGTATTAAGATTGCGAAAATGAAGGAGGGCTTGGCATTTCTTTTTGATCTCATTGCTTTTGATTGTGTAAGGTTTGGCTGTATTTTTACAAGTTTTATGAAGAATGTCTCTCAGATGGATTATCGGTTACCGCTCTTTAGAAAATGGGGATTGTAGTCATAAGAAATAATTATTCGATTGCGCACAAATTTGACATGAATATATAAATTCATAAAATTAAGGTTCTGTGAAAAATTCATTACAATCGGATAGGTGTTAGGATAGGTGTTATAAGCCGAAGAAATTTAAAAAATCGAAAAAAGTCGTAAAATTGCGATTTTCGTAAAAAAATAGTTTTTTAGATAACGCTCAAATTTCACATGAATATATCAATTCATTAAATTAAGGTTCTATGAAAAAATCATTTCAATCGAACAAAGCATGTAGGTGTTGTAAGTCGAAGTAATTTTTAAAAAATCGAAATAAATCGTAAAATTGCGATTTTTATGAAAAATAATTTTTCGATTTTGCTCAAAAACGTGGCATTTATAAGTTCAGAAATTTCAAAGACCTCCATAAAATTTCATCGCAATCGGAGTATCGGTTAAGCCGGAATCGTGTTAACGAACAGAAAAAAATACAAAATGAAAAAAAGAAAAAGAAAAAGAAAAAGAAAAAGAAAAAGAAAAAGAAAAAGAAAAAGAAAAAGAAAAAGAAAAAGAAAAGGAAAAAGAACAAAAACATTCCGGATTTTTTTCTCCAGTGTAGTGAAATGAAATCTTCGCTTCTCTCGCTACGCTCATCCAATTAAGGTTGTATAAAAAAATCATTACAATCGGATAAAGCATGTAGGTGTTATAAGACGAAGAAATTTGAAAAATCGAAAAATAATCGTAAAATTGGGAGTATCACAAGAAATAATTTTTTGATTGCGCTCAAATTTTACACGAACATATAAATTTATAAAATTAAGGTTCTGTGAAAAAATCATTACAATCGGATAAAGCATGAAGGTGTTATAAGCCGAAGAAATTTTAAAAATCGAAAATAATCGTAAAATTGCGATTCTCGTAAAAAATAGTTTTTTGATAACGCTCAAATTTCACATGAATACACCAATTTATAAAATTAAAGTTCTGTGAAAAAATCATTACAATCGGACAAAGCATGTAGGTGTTATAAGTCGAAGAATTTTTTTTTTAAATCGAAAAAAATCGTAAAATTGCGATTTTTAAGAGAAATAATTTTCCGATTGTGCTCAAAGACATGGCAGTTCTAAGTTCAGAGATTTCGAAGGCCTCCATCAAATATCATCGCAATCGGAGTATAGGTTTAGCCGGAATCGTGCTAACAAACAGACAAAAATACAGGAAAAAAAAGAAAAAAAAGAAAAAAAAACATTCCGGATTTTTTTCTCCAGTGTAGTGAAATGGAATCTTCGCTTCGCTCGCTACGCTCATCCAAAAAGTGTTCAATAACCATCAAAATCTTTCTTTTTAATCATTATTTTTGGATGAGCGTAGCGAGCGTAGCGAGCGAAGCGAAGATTCCATTTCACTACACTGGAGAAAAAAAATCCGGAATGTTTTTTTTTTTCTTTCTTTCTTTCTTTCTGTATTTTTGTCTGTTTGTTAGCACGATTCCGGCTAAACCGATACTCCAATTGCGATGAAATTTTATGGAGGCCTTCAAAATCTCTGAACTTAGAACTGCCACGTTTTTGAGCGCCATCGAAAAATTATTTCTCATAAAAATCGCAATTTTACGATTTTTTTTCGATTTTTTGAAAATTTATTTTACTTAGAACATCTACATGCTTGATCCTATTGTAATAAGTTTTTCACAGAACCTTAAAATTATTAAATTATATATTCGTGTGAAATTTGAGCGCAATCGAATAATTATTTCTTATAAAAATCCCAATTTTTCGATTTTTTTCTTTTTTAAAAATTACGATTAATTGAAAAAATTTAAAATTTAAGTTTATTTTTTATTAAATTTAATTTAATTTAAAAAAATTTGAACTAAGTAATAATTTTATCACAGAACAACAGAAAATCCGCATAACACATGGCAGCTCAATGCACCAATACGCTCATCCAACAACGCGGCGGGACTTAAGCGTTTTCCTAGTTTTAAAGTATGAAGACATTTTTTAGTAGTATGATATGCCCAACTACTTTTATTGATGATAATTTTAAAAAATTTAAGAAAATTTACTATTTTGAAGAAATATTGAGTTTTAAATTTAAAAAATTATAATTTTTTCAGAAAGTTTTTTTAAAAATGAAAAAAAAGTACGAAACAATTTTTTTTAAAGTGTAACATCCAGAAAAGTATATTGTATGAACAAATTTAAATATTTTTTATGTTACTTGAATTGTTGACACAATAAAATAAAAAAAGTGTGTAGATAGAACAAAATGCACACCCACTTTCATTTTTTTCCTGGAATACAAAATATGTTCTATCTACAATCCAACATTGTTATAAATCCAATATGAATCAATAAAATTTCATATTTTTTATTGGTGGGTCAGACAACCTATTTGTGGATAATAAACTAGGAAAACGCTTAAGTCCCGCCGCGTTGTTGGATGAGCGTAATTGGTGCATTGAGCTGCCATATGTGTTATGCGGATTTTCTGTTGTTCTGTGAAAAAATCATTACAAAGTTGAAGATTTTTTTTAAAAATTAAATTAAATTTAATTGAAAAAATTAACTTAATTTTTTTTTTAATTAATTGTAATTTTAAAAAAGGAAAAATCGTAAATATTGAAATTTTCATAAGAAATAATTATTTGATTGCGCACAAATTTTACACAAATATATGAATTTATAAAATTAATGTTCTGTGAAAAATTATTACAATAGGATAAAGCATGTAGGTGTTATAAGTCAAAGAATTGTTTTAAAAAAGAAAAAAAACGTAAAATTTCGATTTTCACAAGAAATAGTTTTTTTGATTGCGCTCAATTTTCACACGAATACCTAAATTAATGAAATTAAGGTTTTTTAAAAAATCATTAAAATCGACAAAGCGTTGTAGGGTGTTATAAGCTGAAGACATTTTTTTTAAAAATCGTAAAAAAATCGTAAAATTGCGATTTTCATGAGAAATAATTTTTTCGATTGCGCTCAAAAACTGGCAGTTCTTCGTTCAGAGATTTCGAAGGCCTCCATAAAATTTCATCGCAATTGGAGTATTGGTAAAGCCGAATCGTGTTAACAAACACACAAAAATACAGAAAAAAAAAAAAAAACATTCCGGATTTTTTTCTCCAGTGTAGTGAAATGGAATCTTCGCTTCGCTCGCTTCGCTCGCTACGCTCGCTACGCTCATCCAATAATTTGAGATTAATTTTGGAATCACCAATATAAAGTTAAGAGATATCAAACTTTCAAATGCTCTACGCATTCTTACACTGAAATTGTTTGTTCATTTTAAAATGGCACATAAACTTATAAGTTTAACAAAATATGACTCTTTCAGACAGGCTCATCCTATACTATTATATAGTCATGAAACGATATTTTGTGTTTTGCGCAGTGTTAACAACCACCTAGATTTAATATCATGTACAGAGTGTGAAATAAAATGATGATAATAATAAAGTGCACTGAGCGGGAAAACTAGCCGGCAACAACAATTCATTCAGACAATGTGTCGTGTCCAGTGGTTTGCAAAACATGTTTTACTTCGTCCAGTAGAACAACATGTCCCCAGAAGTAAACATACTAGTGTTGTATTAGTTGTAGTTAATGGCGTGCTTCAGCCGTCAATCGTCGAGGTCATCTAACCGTGCCATTGATTTCTATCTGATACAGCGGCCAGTCACAACAAACTAACGCGTTCTATTGATCGATGATATTCCAGCACAAAGAAGGTAAAAACTTAAGTTTGTAAGCGTTTGTATTCGACGAAACCGACAGGAGGCCTAACTGCAGTCTACGTCTAAATGCATGGTAAGTAAATATTACAATTTGTTCAATGGTCTACATTGATAGTTAAAGAAAATTT
>JAMZAV010005630.1:0-42702 GCA_024449915.1 Sweltsa coloradensis
AAGGTAAAATAACATTAGGTAGTAAAAAATATGTAGGCCTATATCTATATTTTTTAAATGAAATGTTATTTTGTTATCACTTTTGGAGCCTACACAAACAAAGGCTAACAAATTAGGGCGATAATTTTCTAAAAGTGCTTAATTTTGGTGAAGGTGCTGGGTCCATTCTGTATTTTAAAAGGCATCTTGTCTGTTACACATGGTGGAAGTGCCGGGTCATTAAATGTGGGTGTGAAAATAAACCTGTTGTTAATTATTCGTCGGCCGGTCATAAGAACAAAATTACGATTTTTGTTGTAAAACCTAGGCCTCGGCCCACCTACTTTTTTTAATTTTTGTTTTTTTTAAATATGGTTTTTAGGCCTAAAGGTTTAAACAAGAAAATTTCAAGGGGTTAAACGTGAAGGAAATTAAACGCTTTTTCCCATCCCTACCGTTGGGGAGGTTTTCCAACTCCCTATCCCGCCCTGTGATAAATAAAAAGTCGTTTGCGTTGTGGCAACAGATAATGATGTAGAACAGCGAGGAGGAGACTGGAATGTGGTGGAAGGAGAGGAGTGGTGGCAGGAGAGAAGAAGATAGAGAGGCCCGTCTTCAATGCCGGCACAACACAGAGTTGGGCGTGGCAACAGTAACAGAGTCGATAAAGGAAATTCACCGTTGGGTAGGGATGGGACGTTTAAACTAGGGCTGTGCGAATATTCGACTTTCGAATAATATTCGCGAATAATTTTTTTCCAATATTCGATTCGAAATTCGAATAGTAACTATTCGAAATTCGAACTATTTTGGCTTCATTGCGAGTCTCGCGGTAACTGTTAAAAAGCCCGCTAAAAGTGCAAGGAGTTTGAATTTTCGCCGCCAGAGCTCGACTTTGGTACAAGTTCAAGAAGTTTACGTTTTCGCCGATAGAACGCGCTAGCGTCGACTAAAGAAAAATTTCGTGATGGCAACAAAAATGACATCAAAACCTTCATAACCTGTCTTTGATGCTTCATTGTGATTGTTTTGACGAGTGTTCGTTGTCTTTGCGACTTTTTAATGATTAAATCAATTATTTTGGTGTTCTTGTGCTGTATTAGGTTGTGGAAGATGACGACGCGTTTGCAAGGCATTTGCCTTCAAGTTCAAACCCCATTTGGGACTTGTTGATCTTTTGACATACTAGGCCTAGGCCTACCTTGGGCCTAGGCCTAGCCCTAGGCTTTGGGTTTAGAAAGCCCTAGCCTAGACTAGCAGCTAGGCCTTGGTATCACTGAAATTAGTGAGCCTAGGCTTAGGCTAGGCCTATCAGTATCACTTATCTTTGTGATTAGGACCAGTCTAGGACCTTGGTACCTAGGGCATGTTATCAAGTCAGACTTGTCTTGATTTGTGGTAGGCCTCGGCCTAAGCCAAAGGAATTGGATAGGCCTACACAAAGGCTAGGCCCTAGGTTTAGGCCTAGGCTAGGCAAGGGTCTAGGCCAAGGCATGTTATTAAGTCACACTTGTCTTGATTTTCAGTAGGACCTAGGCCTAGGCTCAAAATATAAGCCCCTACATTCATCTTAGGCCATCTATGGTCTATGGTTTTTTATTTTGCTGCAACATCACCCCTCGTCAGTCACTTGAAAAGACACGTGGATATGTTTTCTCTTTTAAAGATAGCAAGCCTAAGGTAGGCCTACATTCAAATCTTAACGTTGATCTCGTGTAAATATCAAACACTAATTAATAAAACTCAACTTAATGAAAATAGCTGTTATTTAAATCATTATTCGAAACTATTCGAAAGAAAAAATTATTCGTTATTCGATATTCGAACTTTTTACATTTGAATATTCGATATTCGATTCGAACTGAAAAATCACTATTCGCACAGCCCTAGTTTAAACGTTTAGTGGACGGTTAGAGGTTATTAAATTCGCAAAACATTTAGGCTAGTAAAAAAAATATGTAGGCCTATATCTATATTTTTTAAATGAAATGTTATTTTGTTATCACTTTTGGAGCCTACACAAACAAAGGCTAACAAATTAGGCCGATAATTTTCTAAAAGTGCTTAATTTTGGTGAAGGTGCTGGGTCCATTCTGTATTTTAAAAGGCATCTTGTCTGTTACACATGGTGGAAGTGCCGGGTCATTAAATGTGGGTGTGAAAATAAACCTGTTGTTAATTATTCGTCGGCCGGTCATAAGAACAAAATTACGATTTTTGTTGTAAAACCTAGGCCTCGGCCCACCTACTTTTTTTAATTTTTGTTTTTTTTTAAATATGGTTTTTAGGCCTAAAGGTTTAAACAAGAAAATTTCAAGGGGTTAAACGTGAAGGAAATTAAACGCTTTTTCCCATCCCTACCGTTGGGGAGGTTTTCCAACTCCCTATCCCGCCCTGTGATAAATAAAAAGTCGTTTGCGTTGTGGCAACAGATAATGATGTAGAACAGCGAGGAGGAGACTGGAATGTGGTGGAAGGAGAGGAGTGGTGGCAGGAGAGAAGAAGATAGAGAGGCCCGTCTTCAATGCCGGCACAACACAGAGTTGGGCGTGGCAACAGTAACAGAGTCGATAAAGGAAATTCACCGTTGGGTAGGGATGGGACGTTTAAACGTTTAGTGGACGGTTAGAGGTTATTAAATTCGCAAAACATTTAGGCTAGTAAAAAAAATATGTAGGCCTATATCTATATTTTTTAAATGAAATGTTATTTTGTTATCACTTTTGGAGCCTACACAAACAAAGGCTAACAAATTAGGCCGATAATTTTCTAAAAGTGCTTAATTTTGGTGAAGGTGCTGGGTCCATTCTGTATTTTAAAAGGCATCTTGTCTGTTACACATGGTGGAAGTGCCGGGTCATTAAATGTGGGTGTGAAAATAACCTTTGTTAATTATTCGTCGGCCGGTCATAAGAACAAAATTACGATTTTTGTTGTAAAACCTAGGCCTCCGCCCACCTACTTTTTTTAATTTTTGTTTTTTTTTAAATATGGTTTTTAGGCCTAAACGTTTAAACAAGAAAATTTCAAGGGGTTAAACGTGAAGGAAATTAAACGCTTTTTCCCATCCCTACCGTTGGGGAGGTCCTCCAACTCCCTATCCCGCCCTGTGATAAATAAAAAGTCGTTTGCGTTGTGGCAACAGATAATGATGTAGAACAGCGAGGAGGAGACTGGAATGTGGTGGAAGGAGAGGAGTGGTGGCAGGAGAGAAGAAGATAGAGAGGCCCGTCTTCAATGCCGGCACAACACAGAGTTGGGCGTGGCAACAGTAACAGAGTCGATAAAGGAAATTCACCGTTGGGTAGGGATGGGACGTTTAAACGTTTAGTGGACGGTTAGAGGTTATTAAATTCGCAAAACATTTAGGCTAGTAAAAAAAATATGTAGGCCTATATCTATATTTTTTAAATGAAATGTTATTTTGTTATCACTTTTGGAGCCTACACAAACAAAGGCTAACAAATTAGGCCGATAATTTTCTAAAAGTGCTTAATTTTGGTGAAGGTGCTGGGTCCATTCTGTATTTTAAAAGGCATCTTGTCTGTTACACATGGTGGAAGTGCCGGGTCATTAAATGTGGGTGTGAAAATAAACCTGTTGTTAATTATTCGTCGGCCGGTCATAAGAACAAAATTACGATTTTTGTTGTAAAACCTAGGCCTCCGCCCACCTACTTTTTTTAATTTTTGTTTTTTTTTAAATATGGTTTTTAGGCCTAAACGTTTAAACAAGAAAATTTCAAGGGGTTAAACGTGAAGGAAATTAAACGCTTTTTCCCATCCCTACCGTTGGGGAGGTTTTCCAACTCCCTATCCCGCCCTGTGATAAATAAAAAGTCGTTTATTGGCGCGACTCTGTGTGATTGTTGATGGAACTACATCAATAAAACTATGTCACTTTTCTACTAGTACTTAACAGTCGTTGACGACGAATGCCGGGAAACGTCAAAATATTAAATATGGTCGAATATGGGAGAATATTTTGGCATAAAGCAAACTCTCTTTATTTATGAGGATATTTCTGATGCAGTAGACCTAAGCATAGGATCTAGGCCGACAACAATTGTATTGTTCAAGATTTCAATTTGAGTGCCAAGGGCGTATTTACGTCTGAAAACTGTATTGTGGCCTTGGGCCTAGGCTACACTTACGTCCGTAAGGCTTAAACACGGCATATCTCGATTTATTTTGAAAAAAAATATCAGTGACGCCTGCGCAACACTTTATAGTTCAATAATAAATCGAAAGGAAATCGTTTTTTAAAAGGCTAGGGCCTGGCTAATATGATTGACATAAAATTAAAGTTTAAACATTTCGTCCGTCGTTTTTTTAATTGCAGCGTCACTGCACTTCGATAATCTACGGACCGTATTTAGCGTGCGGTGCTTTTAGTAGTTCACATTTGAGCCGCCCTCAGCGCGCAGAACGTTAGAGTCCTTTTTCGACTTGGGAGTTGGGAGACCCTCTCTAACCGGAGTAATTTCCCTTTATCGACTCTGGTTATAATGATGACATAAGAAGGATTAAAGAATGATGAGGAAGATGGGGAGGCCAAGGAAGAGATGGAAATTGAACGATACGATATCAGGAGACTTAAAGGCAAGAGGAGAGAGCTGGGAAGATGTGGAAGAGATACAATTGTGAGAGGATAGAAAGAAGTGAAAAAATTTGTTTGCAAAAGCAAAGCTGACCCCAAAGACCAAATAGTGGGGTCTATAAGCCTAACAATCGTGCAAATCGTGAAGAAAGCATGAAAATTGTTGAATTTACTAATATGACCACAAGGAATCCAAAAATCGATGGCCCCAAGTTGAGTTCCTGTAACTTTCTTATTAATTGAATTAAAAAAATTAATGGATTAATTAACCCAACAAAATTTTTTTAAGGAGACAACACGGGTCGACATTGGTATCAAATAAAAGCTTATTTTACGGAGAATGATAATGAAAAAAATGAAAAATGAATTAATTAATCATCTAATTAATTAAATTTTAGTAATATTTTACCACTTTCGATTTATGTATAATTATGTACACCTAAAATTCTACCTATTGTCATACAATTTCACCCCTTTACTAACATAATGCCAATAAATCCAAATTTTGATGGCCCCAAACAAAATTCCATCAACTCCCAGATTAATGGATTAATGAAATTAATAATTAGATTTAATACCAGTTAAATGTTTGACATTCACAAACCACAGTCAACTGATGTATCAAATAAAAACAAAACAAGCATAATAAAAGAGAAAAGTGATGGCCCCAAGGTCGGGTTCTTATCACTTTCCCATTATAATAATCATCATAACTCAGTTCCAACTATGTCGGGTTGAGTGGTGGTTTTCCACCATTATCAAGGGCATGAAACTGTAGATACTAAGCTTGCCAGACTTAGTGTTTCTTCCACATCATCCAACTCCTTCTTCCTCCCCCCAATTTACTCCACTCTCTTCTGTCCTCCCACAGCTTTACTCTTGCCACATGCTCCCACACTTCATTCCTTTTTCCCCAACGTTTTCTTGAATTAATCTTTCCCTTTTTTCCCTCTTGGCCTTCCTACTCTTCTTTTCCCCTCCTCTGCCGCTTCAAATTCTCGTCTTGGAATCCTCTCCCTGCCCATCCTTTTCATATGTCCAAACCATCTTAGACTTTTCTCTTCCTAGCTTAAATTTCAATCTCTCCAATCCCAGTTTCTTTCCTTATTTCATTACTTCTTATCTTGTCCATCTTTGTAACTCCCTTTATACTTCTTAAAACTTCATTTCTGCTGCTTCCAGCTGACTCTCTTCTTTTGTTCCCACTGCCCATGTTACTGCCCCATATGTTAATATCGGTACAAAATATGCCTTATACAGCAAAATTTTACTTTTTTGTGGGAACAACTCATTCCATGAAAACTTTCTCACCAATTGATAAAACCCCTCTGTTTTTTGCACTCTAGATGACACTTCCCTACACACTTTTGCATCTTTTGTCAATATACTTCCCAAATATTTAATTCTTCTTTTTCTTCTAAGACTTCTCCACGTAGTACAATATTTTCTATGTCTCTAGGCCTGCCTTTGTCTTCTTTGCATACGCAAAAATTCACTCTTTTTCTGATTGATTTTAGACCAAACTCTGTAGTAACTTCGTTCCATCTTCCACCTTCTCCTGCCACTTCTCTGGCACTCTCACCCCAATCAACACATCGTCCGCAAACACTAATGTTCTTGTGTCCCTTCCATCTGTATTTTGGGTTCCACTCTTCTTATAATTTCATCCATTACAACAATAAAGAGTGTTGGAGATAACACACTACCTTGTCGCAAGCCCTCATTCACTTGAAACCATTCTGACCTACCCATATCTGTCTGTACACAACTTTCACTCCTTTGATATGTACTTTGTATCCTGTCTATTAAACCTCTTCCACTCCTTTTATCTCTAGACACTCCCATACTTCTCTCTAGGCAGGCGATCGTATCCTTCTCCAGATCCAAAACACAATGTGCATTTTTTTCCCATTTTGCCATCTCCCCTCCATTGTCTGTCTTATAGCAAATATGGGATCAATAGTAGACCGTCCACTTCTGAACCCATATTGTTTTTTCTCTTAGATCTGTGTCATATACCTCTTCAGTCTTAGTTCTATAACTTTCTCATAAAATTTTTTCACACTGACACATTAATGTCACCCCTCATAATTTTCACATTTCTTACTATCACCTTTCTTAAAAAGCGGTAAAAATTATACCTCTTTTCCAATCTTCCGGTACCTTCTTTTGTTTCCACGCAGCACTTATTACTCGAAAAAACCATCTTCTTCCTTCCACACCTGATGCTTGATATTTTCCACAGAAATGTCATCCACTCCCGGAGCTCTACCATTCTTCATGGCTCCTAAAGCCCGAGCCACCTCTTGTTCTGTTACTCGTCTTCTTCATCTTCTCCACTTGCCTCTTTCTCTTTCTCTGCATTTAATTTTCACTAACCTGTACATTTAGCAGATCTTTGAAATATTTCCCCCACTTTCTTGTATTTCCTGTGGGTTGTTTGTAACTTGGCCATTTTCATTTACATGAGCTTTTGTTCTTTCCCCTTTTTTGTCTTTTTGTCTTTACTAGTCCGTACATAATTTTTCTTATTTCCCTGGAAGTCATCTTCTAATTTACCAGCAAATTCTTCCATTGCTTTGTCTTTCTCCTCCTTCACATTTGTTTCACATCGGTTTTTCGCTACCGGTACTCGTACTCATTTTCTGTGGATTTGCACTTTTCATTCTTTTTCCAAGCTAGTTTTTTTCTCCCGAACTGCATCTCGTACCCTCTCGTTCCACCATCGCGTTTCTTTTCTCTTTCCTCCTTCCAATGACTCTTCCACACAGCTCTTCTGCACTTGACACAAAAACCTTCTTAAAGTTTTGCCATTCTTCTTTTATTTCTCCCACTTCATTTGTAGGTGTTTGGTCACTAATTCTTGTCATAAACTCTTCTTGCACTATCGGAGATTGCAGTTTCCACACTTTTAGTCTTTTGTGCCGGTTCTTTATTCTCTTTTGTGTCTGTACCATCATTTTAACTTCCCCCAAAACCCCGCTGTGGTCTCCATCCAATGATATTGATGGCATTACCCTCACATCCTCAAGGTTTCTCATTATTTCTTTTCCTATACATAATAATCAATTACTGTCTCCTTTATCTGTCTTCACCATAGCCATATCTCGTTATTTGTTGGGTTCTACGTTTCTTGAACCAACTATTTCCCATAACTAATGAGTTTCTGGCACACATTTCTAAAAATTTCTCTCCATCTCTGTTTCTTGCATCTATCCCCTGTCTGCCCATAACCTCTTTAAAACCTTTTCTATCTTTTTCCCTATTCTTGCATTAAAAACCCCCATTACTACAATAGTATTCGATGTCATAATTGCTTCTAATTTTGCCACAAACTCATCCTTCTCAACCACTGGTCTTCCTGTTTGAGGCGCATACACCTGAATGAATTCGATTGTCATGCTGTCATCGCACAAGATGTACATCTGTATCATTCTATCACTATGGCTTTTCACATTTACGATACTGTCTTTCCATTCAGGGCTTACCACAAATCCCATTAATTCAATTAATTCAATTAATGGCAATTAATCACAAAAATTACAAAATTAATGTACAAAATAAACACGGCATAGTCGACTTGGGTATCAAATGAAAGCTTATTTCACGAGTAAATAAACGTGAAAAAATATTTGTTATTAATTAATTAATCATCCAATTAATTACATTTTAGTAAAATTTATACCATTTTTTGATTTTTGTATAGTTATGTATTCCAAAACTTTACCGTTTGTCATAAAATTTCACCACTTTAATAACATAATGCCAAAAAAATCCAAATTTTGATGGCCCCAAACAAAATACATGCAACTCCTAGATTAATGGTTTAATGAATTGAGAATGAGCTAGATTCCATTAAAATTGTCTTAACATTCAATTATGCGCAAAACGATTGACAATTGTAGTATTAAAAACAATATGATCACAATAAACCTAAATAATGATGGGTCCAAACTGAATTCCACTTAATTATTATTAATTGAATTAATGGAATTAATTATATTTATTTCAATCCAATGTGTAAATGATCACAACATAGTCGACTTGGGTACCAAATAAAAGCTTTTTGTTTATGAATAATTAAAATGTGAAAAAATATATTGAATTAATTAATTAATCATCTAATTAATTCATTTATCATCAAATTAATTACAATCTAGTAAAATTTTACCACTTTGGTTATGTATAGGTATCAAAAACCGATTGAAACCGATTGTCATAAAATCTTACCACACCTATCATGTTACACCTATGTTTGCCCTTTGCACCAAATGAAAGCTTTTTGTTTATGAATAATGAAATGTAAAAAATATATTTAGTTAATTAATTAATCATCTATTTAATTCATTTATCATCTAATTAATTACAATATAGTAAAATTTTATCACTTTGGTTATGTATAGGCGTAAAAGGTATAAAAAACTCTACCGATTGTCATAAAATTTACACTTTACTAACACGATGCCCATAAAATAAAATAAAATAATTATAGCACCAAACGAAATTCTTGAAAACTTACATTTTATTAAATAAATGAAAATTAAAAATTAGCTAGTTCACGTGCCACAGTCAACTGGTTGTATTAATAATAGCCAATTGTATGGTAATTAAGAACATTGACAGTATTTTATTAAGGCATGTGTTTATTAATATGCTATCCGTTAATTACACTTTAATTTAAAAATTTACTTTTTTACATATGAATGATCAAATCAATTTTTAACTTCCACACTATTTGGTCGGTTACTCAATAAAAACGCACTAACGAAATGCCTACGAAATTAACTTTAAACATGGACATTCGTTACGGTATTCAATTGGAATGAATTAATATAATTAAATAGGGATTGACATGGATTGAATTATATTGTATTGAATTTAAAATTACATTGAATTGGACTATTAAAAAAAGTGTATAAGGATAAACACAGGGCAAACATAGGTGTGGCATAGGTGTGGTAAGATTTTATGACAATCGGTTTCAATGGGTTTTTGATACCTATACAAAACCCAAAAGTGGTAAAATTTTACTAGATTGTTAATTAATTAGAATGATATATGAATTAATTAGATGTTTAAATTAATTAAAAATATATTTTTTCACATTTTAATTATTCATAACAAAAAGCTTTCATTTGGTACCCAAGTCGACTATGTTGTGATCATTTACACATTTGATTGAAATAAATATAATTAATTCCATAATTCAATTAAAATAATTAAGTGGAATTCAGTTTGGACCCTCATTATTTAGGTTTATTGTGATCATATTGTTTTTAATACACAATTGTCAATCGTACGCATAATTGAATGTTAAGACAATTTAAAGGGGAATCTAGCTCATTCTCAATTTCATTAATCCATTAATCTGGGAGTTGCATGTATTTCGTTTGGGGCCATCAAAATTTGGATTAATTGGCATTATGTTATTAAAGTGGTGAAATTTTATGACAATCGGTAAAGTTTTTGGAATACATAACTATACAAAAGTCAAAAGTGGTATAATTTTACTAAAATGTAATTAATTGGATGATTAATTAATTAATGACAAATATTTTTTCACGTATTATTTACTCGTGAAATAAGCTTTCATTTGATACCCAAGTCAACTATGGTGTGTTTATTTTGTACATTAATTTTGTAATTTTTGTGATTAATTGCCATTAATTGAATTAATTGAATTAATGGGAAAGTGATAAGAACCCGACCTTGGGGCCATCACTTTTCTCTTTTATTATGCTTGTTTTGTTTATTATTTGATACATCAGTTGACTGTGGTTTGTGAATGTCAAACATTTACTGGTATTAATCAAATTATTAATTTCATTAATCCATTAATCTGGGAGTTGAAGGAATTTTGTTTGGGGCCATCAAAATTTGGATTTATTGGCATTATGTTAGTAAAGGGGTGAAATTGTATTACAATCGGTAGAATTTTAGGTGTACATAATTATACATAAATCGAAAGTGGTAAAATATTACTAAAATTCAATTAATTAGACGATTAATTAATTCATTTTTCATTTTTTTTTTCATTTATTCATTCTCCGTAAAATAAGCTTTCATTTGATACCAATGTTGACTGTGTTGTCTCCTTTAAAAAATTTTTGTTGGTTAATTAATCAATTAATTTTATTAATTCAATTTAAAAAGAAGTTACAGGAACTTAACTTGGGGCCATCGATTTTTGGATTCCTTGTGGTCATATTAGTAAATTCACAAATTTTCATGCTTTCTTCACGATTTGCACGATTGTTATATATATTGGAGCTTATAGACCCCACTAAAAGCTATGTTTTGTCGTTGTCTACAAGCTTAGATGAAATAATTATGAATTGAACAATGAGTGTGTATCAAGTATCAAGTATCAACGAATGCCACAAGGCTGGATCAAGATCTAAAGAGTACGGATACCAACAGCTAAACTGAAGTTGAGTACTAAACACAGTAGGCCCTAACTACTACGTACATTGCAAAACACTTTCCTCAGTAAGTGGAGTGCGAGAGACTAACGATTAACTTAAAAACAAGGTTAGTTGTTGGCTAGGGTAGCGGTGAAAGATGAAGGAATATAATGGGCCAGGGCCGCCAGGGCCCCTATTCAGTAACTTCACGGGTTCAACTCTGTCACGGGACCGACTCCGTCGAGGTCGAAAGGTATGATTTACATGGCAGTGGACGGTCAAATGTGAACAAATGATTCACAGTCAGTTGTCAAATATTCGAAATGACATAGATGTGTGTATTATTTCCAATCGGGGAGAAATTGGATTTAAATGGTATAATTTTATGAAAAAAGGGAACGCACGGGACTCTCAGGGGTAGGCCCTTACTAGAGGTAGGTTTTCTTTGAGCATACTATTGTTTATTCGTTTGAGAAAGTTAATAATCTGGTTGTGTTTACCGTGTAGGCCAAGGCTTATCATCCACCATTTTATACAACTATAACCGAGTCGGACTCGGTTGTCACGGATTATATCGCAACGATATCGACCTCAACTGGGTCGATCACTTACAACAGAGACGATTACCGTTGGAAACGCCCGGGTCCAACTCCGTCAGAGTTATAGAATCGCAGTCCAGGCTCGGACAGGGTGGCAGGCTACCGACTCCGTGATATCATGACACCCTCACTTTACCAATTTTTGAAAATTTATCGGAGTAACAAGTTATATTATTTTCATTAGGGGACATAAAATTTCAACATTTGAAGAAACGAAACAGGGGAAAATTTAAAACCAGTTTAAATAGCAAAAAGAAGGGACTCCGTGATTGTTGAACTGAAGTTCCACAGTATTGTTTTAAACCACATTAACATAGTCTTATACATACAATACACCGAGGAGCACAGTGCTAACTTAAACCTACCTCATCGCCCACTTTGACCAAGAAGCCCTCGTCGTAGATCTGTCCGCCCTGCTCGGCGTAGAACATGGTCTTATCGAGGAGCACGCCGCACTCTTGCCCAGAGGTTACCGAGTTCACAAACTGTTTGGAGTAGCGGAGCGCTATCACAGTGGGGCCCCACACGGCTCAAACTTGGGAAAATTAAAACAGTTTATTTAAGAACGCCTACCATACCATGTAATTCATGCACATCACTACATATTTGCTTCAATTTAACGCTAGTGCCAACCCCGCGCCATTATATGGGGGGCGAGTCTAGGTTCAAAAATCACATTTTGAAATCGTGACACAAATTAATTCACGAAATTGAACCTTTTGGATTTGACAAAATAAGGTTTATCCAGTCCGATTTTTAATTTACAATTAGTGTGGAAAAGGCCAACCGACTAGTTTAGTTTATATTGGAGAAGGGTTGACAGGTCGGAAAAGCATGTATGCTTTCCCTACCTGTCAACCCTTCTCCAATTTAAACCTATTAGGCTATTTTTAATTTATTTAACATAGTTACAATTTTTTCATAAAACTGTAATCCAGTTAATGTTAATTGAAACTTGATGACATAATCTGGAAAGAAAAATATGAGAAAACCTCATACACAAATTTCTGAAGGTGGTAAAAAAAACAGATAGGCCGTACTACAAAACACTGAAAAAACAAAACTTGAAAATATGATGTACATAAACGTATCTCTAGTAGGCTATTCATTATTTATTATTCATTACCGTAATCAGTTTCCTTTCCCTGAGAGAGCGCGCGGTACTTGTACTTGGGGCTGTCGTCTGTCGGGGGTACCCCTTGTTTCTGGAGTTCGGTGATTGCGTGGACGTCCAGGTTAATCTGTTCATCGATGCCCGCGCCTTTACCCTGCGAGATTATCTGCAAGGAAGAATAATGTTAAACTTTCTACTGTACAGACGGATCTAGGAGCGTATACACAAGGTCTTGCCACCTCACCTGGCAGCAAGAGCGAGGAGAAATCTCTGGGTAACCACTAACCAGAAGTCTCAACTCTTTATTTCAAATTTTAAAGGTCCCTTAAAAGACCCTTTAAAGGTCCTTTTAGGATGAATAGAATAGTTTTAATAAAAATAGAATTGAGACTATGAGCTTGAGCAAACCAGGCTATGACAAAGAACACACTTGGAAGCTTTATCGTTTGTTCCATCGGATTGTGGTTTGCACCAAACTCAAGTAAGAATGGACAGTGAATATGCCACCAATCAGGTAATAGTAGCAATTTCACAAGCTTTAGGAGACAATTATTGAAAATCTTGAAATGTGCTCTGATCGCACATTATTGCGCTCATCCTTTAGTAACAACATTCCAAAAATTCAAATTATTTGTATCAAAATTGTAGGTTGAATAAGTGATCCAGATTGAATGTGAAATTACTCAAATTAGCTTTTTAAATGGACATTTGGTCATTTGACATTGTAAATGAGGTTGGCCCAAACTCAATCAACTGTATTAAGCCCAATCAATATACATGGACTTCATCACTGGCTAGAATTAAAATTCCAGTATATTTAATAAATGAGTTGAATTAAAGAGGGTTTACTTCATAAACTTGACAATAATAAGGGCACACTATACGCAAGAGGGGGCGAGTTCAAGTGGATCTCCTAGGTCCTCACCTGCGCTTGTTTCTTGGCCTCCTCGTACGCAGCCATGTCTATGGTGAGTCCCTTCTCCTCGGTCATCAGCTGCGTCAGGTCGATGGGGAAACCGTACGTGTCGTACAGTCGCCAGGCAACATCGCCGGGAACCGTTTTGCTCGACCCCATCTTGTTCACCGTGCGATTCAGCAGGTTACGCCCTCGACTCAGAGTCTTGAGGAACTGCTGCTCTTCCTCGTTGATTATGTCTACGATAGCCTGGGGATCTTTTTGTACCTGTAACAGATTGTACGGCGTGTGAGTAGGCCTAATATTTAAATAAGTCTAGACAGGTTATTTTGTTTTTAAATATTTGTTAAAATATTTGTTGTTTGCATGTAGTTAGCTGATTTTTAGTGACCACCGTCTGCCTGATGAGTCCCAGAAGGACGAAACGCATCATGGATTAAGGTAACAACTTTAAATTAGCTGCAGTTGTCATCAGCAGGTGAAATGTTTTGTCGCCCCCAGCCCTTCAGGCTGGGAATTATGTTCTCTTTGCTTTCCCAACTTGTCAACCCTTCTCCAATCTAGACCGGTTATGTCAGTATCCATCAATCCTGGCAGGCACCTCTGCATGAACTACTGCATTGATTGGGCATTCAACTCTCTGTCAACATTCACGCGTTCTGTTGGCTGCACTGCAGTCGGCCAGTGCACACGAGTGCTGCACTGAGTTGCACCGAGACAAAGGGTCGAGTACGAATATAACACAGTATTTAACTATCAAATTCAGCTCGGCAAAATAAATAATTTGAAAGACCTGCTATCCAATTACGTTAGGGTATACCACAGTTTTATATACACCACAGTCTCTTATAAAGAACTCTCAAGTTCTGGATTTAACAAAGTTATTTTAAGCTTGTTACCATTAAAGTTAGGTGTAAAGTGACTAGCTGTTTTAACAAAGTTCTTTAAAAATAGTAAAAAGTAAAAATCAGTTTCTGTCAATCAAGTTTGTTATAAGAGGGCTTGACTGCAGCTGTAATAATTGCTGTAAGATATGTATGTCAAACGGTCTTACTTTGACTTGAAATAAGGAGCATTCAAATATTTTACTGACACCATTAATAATTTGTTGGTATTACAATATTCCTCCACTGTCTGGATCCCTACTCCGTCTCTGTCCCAACATTATATCGTACGTTACCACGGTGATAACACTCAAGATGACGGACAAAGCTGCTACTAACCTGATACTTTTAGAATTAATTGGTAGCCATGTTGTTACAAAAGTGCAACAATCAGTGAGAACAATGACGTCACAGTAACATTCCAGTGCACACAGAGTGGGCAGGAAGCATAAGCAAAGTTGCTAGCCTGCTTGTTGCTAGACTATAGCCTTCAATATATGAGATGAAAAAGAGTTTTACCTCTGGGAAAGTCTCTCCCAACAAGTCAACAACCGTGTGAACGAGAGTTGCAAAGAAGCCGGGCTTGCCGTTCAGTTTCTCTGTGGAATACCGCACTGCACGACGTAGGATGCGGCGCAACACGTACCTACAACAAACAATTAGAGGTGCTCAGCTTTGAGGAGTGTACACTAATTAATCTCAACTAACCCTAATTCTTAAACGAGTTCTATTTGTCGTTGTCTTAGTTGTATTGTCAGAGCGTCAGTAGGGCCTTTAGCATACTAGCAAAGTTGTGCATATATAATAATAAGTCCCAAAAATTTACACACACCAACCTCACATCAACACTTTAGTAGCTTTGGTACGCCTCGTCAGTTGGACATTGTGCGTGTACCGTGTGGATCTTCGTCTAGCAGCTGATGAACCTGTTAGACCCTACTCGTCTTTCTTCAACCACTTCACCTGCAGCCAAGAGCTAGCACCCTGTGCCATAGACAAGAGCTTGCAGCTTGTATTATTGTTTCCTTTCGTTTTCAAATCCCAGCCACAATTAGTAGGGCAGCCTCTCTTGTTGCCACGGGTCTTGGTTCTTTTGTCGCCCAAGCACCAGAGTCTAGGAGGGAAGCCCCCTCACCGGTTATATGAATAGAATTAAAGAATTCATAGTTGTTAACCTACCCAGTAGCCTAGATGACAAGTTGACCAATGTAGAACACGCTCTCAGATTCACACAACGTAGAGTGTAAGTACTTACCCTCTGCCGGTGTTGTCCGGGTGTCCACCGTCAGACAGAGCAATTGTCAAGGTTCTGGCGTGGTCCGCCAGCACTCTGTACGCCATGTCGGTACCATCCACGTCGTCGCTACCAACCCGACCGCCGTACGCCGGGGCTCCGGTTCCCTTCTGGATGGCGTCAAACAGCGGCACAAACAGGTCGGTGTCATAGTTGGAGCGCTTGTCCTGGATGACGGAGACCAGCCGCTCGAAGCCCAGCCCGCAGTCGATGTGTTTCTTGGGGAGCGGGCGCAGACTCGCGTCCGACTCTCGGTTGAACTGGATGAAGACCAGGTTCCAGATCTCCAGCACGTCCGGGTCGTCCTCGTTGACCAGGTGAGACGCGTTGCGCCCCCCGATCCGGTCAAAGTGCAGCTCCGAGCAGGGACCACACGGACCGGTGTCCCCCATCTCCCAGAAGTTGTCCTTCATACTTCCCGGGCAGCACGTGGCTCGGATCCACACTGATAAGACAAAACAGATTTAACTTACAAACACTTACATGTATGACTGAAGCGCTGCGCTGAGAGCGGTGCAGTTCAAAGAAATCACAGTATGCTCCTGCATTGATGCATGAAATTATGTTGTTGAACAAATAAATAAGGCTGTGACTGTGAGACAGCTAAATCACAACCCCAGGTGCAAATCTTGCACTGGACTACTGTCACCAAGCATTCGTTTCTTTTTAGTAAACTTTGCTGATTGTTTAATTTATAACACACACCACTGATGCATCTGTTATTTTACTATAAAAAAAGTATTAGGCCTACAGCTGTAACAATATTGAGTTGTGAGACAACAATACGAACACAAGCGTGGCTGTTCTATGTAAATGTGTGGTAAGTGAACGTGATCGCTCGCAGCGCCCTCTTTCTTACGGTCTCCCATAGGTCTAATTAGTAGGGCTGACACTTTCAAACGCCTTTAGGGCCGGTTCCACCAAATGAGAAGGAGAGGCCTATAATCTTTAGATTAGCTTACCTCCATTAGTTTTTAAACTGAACATGAAAACCAGAAATACATCATGGGTAACTAGATTTCAAGTCCATATTAAAGTTGATGCAACACCTCACCTACCTAAATGACAGATGATAACTAATATAACTGGAGCTTACAATTTGGTGGAACCAGCCCTTAGAGGTTTAAACGTTAAGTGATCTCTGAATAAAATTAAACGCCTGCTTTGCCAAGATAGGCGCAAATGCCTATGCTTTCTCCTTCCATCGTTGATATAAAAATGCTGCTATACAAAGAAAAGCTGCCTTTTTTAAAAGTGTTATTTGACCCATTTGGTGTGCGTGCAGCCTGTTAAGTCACCACCAGACTTTATCTTAAGATCAACCACTCAAAAGAGAACGCTTTTACAAATTATTCAAAATAGGTTGACATTTGGAGAAAAGTTCGGATTGAAACGTTACACGCGGTTAGTGGAGAGATTTAAATGTTTAGTGTATTAAACAAAATTTACAGCCTTACTAATTAGGCAAATTGTAACTTCATGCTTAACATAGAAACCAAATTTAAAAATTGAGCATTAATATTGCTAAAGTAACTGAGCCTATTTTAGCATCCAATGAACCAAATTCAAAACAATCGGAGGTAGGAACATAAAATCCTATCAATGGGGCATCGTACCCGAGTGTTATCCACATCTGCTTGCATTCTTCGTCAGGTTCGAGGCCCGAGGCTTTATCTCCGCCGAAGTACGTGACGTACAAGCGCTCACTGGGTAGTTTGCACACGGTCGTCAGGTACTCCCAGGCCCAGGTACAGATCTCCTTCTACCGGGGGGGAACAAAACACAGAACCTCGTCAAACTTTTAACTTTAGGGCTTTGAAAACAACGTAGATTATCTGGGTATTACACTTAATTGTACAATAGGCCTACATACCGGTACCTAGCCTACATGAGTGACAGGTAAAAATAATCTGGTTGACAAATGAGACAACGATTATTTCATATTTGTTGATTTTAGTGAGTAAGCAACAGAGATTATTGTTCTAGGTGTTTTTTTTAACATAGCCTAAGCGAGATTACATTTGGCCTGTAATTTGGCAGCCCTAGTGGTGACATCTAAAAAATAATAATTATGGACAAATATAATCTTTTTTCTCACTCCTCACAATCAAAATTGGCTACATACAAACATACCAAGACCTACAGATTAGGCTACGTATATGAGAAGCTCCTCTAGGCCTTAGGATGATTGGTGTTGTGTTTTGAAATTGTTTCTCACAAAACAAACAACCATCTCTTTAAGTTACGTAGGGCGTAGCCGCGTAGGCATAAGTGAACAAAGATTTAACAGTGTAGGAAACAATTTAAACACGTTTAAGACACAACCTTACCTTAAAGTAGTCTCCAAATGACCAGTTCCCCAACATTTCAAAGAACGTATGATGATACACATCTTTGCCCACATCGTCCAGGTCGTTGTGTTTCCCCCCGGCTCGAATACACTTCTGAGTGTTGACAGTGCGAACCCACCTGGACATGTCACTGTTCGGGTCCACAGTGCCCAGAAATATGGGTTTGAACTGAAAATATAGAGAGGAGTTATATTCACTTGGTTACAAACTGGGTTGAATTACCGGTACATAGGTACAAGTCTACTAGTGATGACACAATTTAAAGTTGAATTGGCTGGGCAAAGAAATAGATAGGCCTAACAAGCCTATGTGGGAATATTTTTCATAGGCCTATCAATATTTGGACTCCAAATCGATTATTTAAATTAAACTATTTGCAAGAGGATACAAATTTTGGGAAATGTAAATTCCAAATTGTTTAAAAATGGATTTCTTTCTTCAAATCCTGGTTCGCGTGCTCAATGATGGTAGAGACCCCGGGTAGCCTAGTTCGTTTGCATTGTTGGCAATACCTTATCAATCCTTCAAGCCACACATTGTTAATAATACTAGGAAAACGCTAAAGTCCCGCCGCGTTGATGGATGAGCTTTTTAAAGTTTTTAGTTTGCGTGGGATATCTTTACTTTTGCAAGTGCTTTGTTTTGCTGCCTACGCATTGTAGGTGAATGTTGTCAAGTTTCTTTTGTTTCTTGTCAATTGGTATTATTTACCGTAAAAAACTTATATTAAAAGCTTTTCGATGGATTCTGGCTAACTTTTTCAACTTTTTCTTTCAAAAGGTACTACATCACCATAACCTTAATGTCCATGTATAATATGAACGTTGTAGCCCCACCCGTTTGGTCAGAATTGGCCCAAATGGCACGAAAATATCGTACAAAAATCTTATATTAAAAGCTTTATTTCTATAGATTCGGGCTAACTTTTTTAACTTTTTCTTTCAAAATGTACTACATCACCATAACCTTAATGTCCATGTATAATTGGATGAGCGTAGCGAGCGAAACGCTAAAGTCCCGCCGCGTTGATGGATGAGCTTTTTAAAGTTTTTAGTTTGCGTGGGATATCTTTACTTTTGCAAGTGCTTTGTTTTGCTGCCTACGCATTGTAGGTGAATGTTGTCAAGTTTCTTTTGTTTCTTGTCAATTGGTATTATTTACCGTAAAAAACTTATATTAAAAGCTTTTCGATGGATTCTGGCTAACTTTTTCAACTTTTTCTTTCAAAAGGTACTACATCACCATAACCTTAATGTCCATGTATAATATGAACGTTGTAGCCCCACCCGTTTGGTCAGAATTGGCCCAAATGGCACGAAAATATCGTACAAAAAACCAAAAATCTTATATTAAAAGCTTTATTTCTATAGATTCGGGCTAACTTTTTCAACTTTTTCTTTCAAAATGTACTACATCACCATAACCTTAATGTCCATGTATAATTGGATGAGCGTAGCGAGCGAAGCGAAGATTCCATTTCACTACACTGGAGAAAAAAATCCGGAATGTTTTTTTTTTTTTTTTCTTCTTTCTTTCTGTATTTTTGTGGGTTTGTTAACACGATTCCGGCTAAACCGATACTCCGATTGCGATGAAATTTTATGGAGACCTTCGAAATCTCTGAACTTAGAACTGCCACGTTTTTGAGCGCAATCGGGAATTTTTTTCTCATAAAAAACGCAATTTTACGATTTTTTTCGATTTTTAAAAAATTTCTTCGACTTATAACACCTACATGCTTTATCCGATTGTAATGATTTTTTTACAGAACCTTAATTTTATGAATTAAGATATTTGTGTGAAATTTGAGCGTAATCGAAAAATTATTTCTCATGAAAATCAAAATTTTACGGGTTTTTTCTTTTCTAAAACAATTCTTTGACTTATAACACCTACATGCTTTATCTTATTGTAATGATTTTTTCACAGAACCTTAATTTCGTGAATTAATATATTCGTGTTAAATTTGAGCGCAATCGAATAATTATTTCTTATACAAATTGCAATTTAATTAAAATTTTTTTTTTTTAAATTACGATTAATTAAAAAAATTAAGTTAATTTTTTATTTTATTTTATTTAATTATAAAAATTAAGTTAATTTTTTATTTAATTTAATTTAATTTAAAAAAATCTTCGATTAAGTAATGATTTTTTCACAGAACAACAGAAAATCCGCGTAACACATGGCATCTCAATGCACCATATACGCTCATCCAACAACGCGGCGGGACTTAAGCGTTTTCCTAGTTTTAAGTATCAAGCGTTCACAGAAGTGAAACAGGCATGCCATGCTATGGGGCTCTGCCCTATCTGTTTCTCTTATACAACCATACTGGTATTCTCGTTACTATTCTGTTAAATGTACATTGTTCATACATTTGTAACCTTGTGTACATAAGAATATCATGTGGATTGTAAAAAATAAATAATTGGATGAGCGTAGCGAGCGAAGCGAAGATTCCATTTCACTACACTGGAGAAAAAAATCCGGAATGTTTTTTTTTCTTTCTTTTTTTTTGTATTTTTGTGTGTTTGTTAACACGATTCCGGCTAAACCGATACTCCGATTGCGATGAAATTTTATGGAGACCTTCGAAATCTCTGAACTTAGAACTGCCACGTTTTTGAGCGCAATCGGGAAATTTTTTCTCATAAAAAACGCAATTTTACGATTTTTTTTCGATTTTTAAAAAATTTCTTCGACTTATAACACCTACATGCTTTATCCGATTGTAATGATTTTTTCACAGAACCTTAATTATATGAATTAAGATATTCGTGTGAAATTTGAGCGTAATCGAAAAATTATTTCTCGTGAAAATCAAAATTTTATGGGTTTTTTCTTTTTTAAAACAATTCTTTGACTTATAACACCTACATGCTTTATCTTATTGTAATGATTTTTTTCACAGAACCTTAATTTCATTAATTAATATATTCGTTTTAAATTTTAGCGCAATAGAATAATTATTTCTTATGCAAATTGCAATTTTACGATTTTTTTCTTTTTAAAAAATTACGATTAATTAAAAAAATTAAGTTAATTTTTTATTTTATTTAATTTAATTATTAAAATTAAGTTAATTTTGTATTTAATTTAATTTAATTAAAAAAATCTTCGACTAAGTAATGATTTTTTCACAGAACAACAGAAAATCCGCGTAACACATGGCATCTCAATGCACCATATACGCTCATCCAACAACGCGGCGGGACTTAAGCGTTTTCCTAGTACTAGGAAAACGCTTAAGTCCCGCCGCGTAATTGGTGCATTGAGCTGCCATGTGTTATGAGGATTTTCTGTTGTTCTGTGACAAAATTATTACAAAGTCGAATATTTTTTTTAAATTAAATTAAATTAAATAAAAAATTGACTTTATTTTTTAATTTTTTTTATGAATCGTAATTTTAAAAAAGGAAAAATCGTAAAATTGCGATTTTCATAAGAAATAATTATTCGATTGCGCTCAAATTTTACAAGAATATATTAATTCATAAAATTAAGGTTCTGTAAAAAATTCATTACAATAGGATAAAGCATGTAGGTGTTTAAAGTCAAAGACTTGTTTAAAAAAAGAAAAAACATGTAAAATTTCGATTTTCATGAGAAATAATTTTTCGATTGCGCTCAAATTTCACACGAATATCTTAATTCATAAAATAAAGGTTTTGTGAAAAAATCATTAAAATCGAATTAAGCATGTAGGTGTTACTAGGAAACGCTCAGTTGGACGCGTTGATAAGCGAGCACGTGCTATAGCTAGACCCACATTGCACATTTTTTTAAATTTTAAAATTTGCGACGTTCGCTGTCCACAGGGCCATGTTTCCAATATTATTCATTATTGCCAAGGTATTTGGGTAAACCCGTGTGTAAATCTTTACTTTAAAATCCACCGCCATCTAGAGGACCTTGACTCCTTGGGAAAACTATTTAAACTCTTTGTTGACAAATAATAGACTGCTTCCTCGAAAGTATTTTGATTACTTCTAGGTGGCAGTGCATTAGAAACTTCGCGCGTCTTTTCGTTGCCATGGCAACGTTCCTTTTGTTATAATGTAATTTCCATCTACACTACTTATCGGATCAAAATAAAATTAACATATTCGTGACCGGACGGACATTCTAAATGATTTGGCTATCTCAGATTTTGTCGCCGTTTAGTTTGAAAAAAAAACTTTCGATTAACTTTAATGTAACTTTTTAACTTTTTGAACGATTTTGCCACAAAACTAATGGGTAATGGCATTCAATCGAGAACGAAGCTTGCGGATGGTCAAAATTTCAACTCGATCCGAGCCTCCGTTCGAACGTTATGGCGAGACATACAAACAAAAAACAAAAAACAAAAAACAAAAAAAAACAAAAAAACAAAACAAAACAAAACCAGTGACTAATTTTTCCGGCAGAGTCAAATGGAAACGCTCGTTTCGCTCGCTTAATAAGTCGAAGAAATATTTTAAAAATTGAAAAAATTCGTAAAATGGTGATTTTCATGAGAAATAATTTTCCGATTGCGCTCAAAAACGTGGCAGCTTTCTAAGTTCAGAGATTTCGAAGGTCTCCATAAAATTTCATCGCAATCGGAGTATCGGTTTAGCCGGAATCGTGTTAACAAACAGACAAAAATACAGAAAGAAAGAAAGAAGAAAAAAAAAAAAAAACATTCCGGATTTTTTTCTCCAGTGTAGTGAAATGGAATCTTCGCTTCGCTCGCTACGCTCATCCAATGAACGTTGTAGCCCCACCCGTTTGGTCAGAATTGGCCCAAATGGCACGATAATATCGCACAAAAAATCGAAAAAAATCGTAAAAGTACCTACTATATTCATGAGAAATATTTGTTTGATTGTACCCAAAAACGTGGCAAGTCTAAGTTCAGAGATTTCGAAGGTTCTGTCAAATTTTCATCCAGATCGCATATGCCGTTTGCCCGGTAGAGAGCGAACAAACAGACAGGAAAAAAAAACAACAAAACAAAACAAAAAAAAAAAAAAAACACCCGAGCTAACTTTTTTGGGGTGTCAGTGAAATTGAAGTCTTCGCTTCGCTCATCCAACTACCCTAGGCCTCACTATTATTTTATAGGCATATAGCCCTATATAGGATTTTTTTTCTTTTAACTAGGGTACAATTTCAATTCACACTTTATATTTTCACATTTATAGGCCTAACCAGACCTACTAAATAAATTTTGATTCATCAATATTGAAATAGGCCTAGTTGAGTGATATTGATTGAATGTCATATAGGTTAGCCCAGTCATAGTTGAACACCTTTGGCTGACACACTCACTGTCACTGACGGCGGGTTGCTATTCTCGACTCCCGATTTCGCGTGTTTTGTGAGTGTATTCACTCACTCACTCAAAGTTATTGTCACGTTTCAAAACCCTTGTGACTTCTCTCATGAAGCAATTGGCCCGTAATATATAGATTTATAAAATAGCATGCGTACACTTCTTTAATATTGGTTAGATTATAATTTCTCGTGAAATGTATCATCAATAACGTCATAGACATAATAAAATGTTGAACTACTTTGAACTATTTTCCTACGCGCTAGCCTACCCTAGGCTCCTACTCCTACCGTCGGGATGTAAACAAGCGACATAACCACAAAATGCATCACATAATATTTTGTTATGTACCCTACTTAATATTAAAACATACCCCATGACCGTAGTCAACACAGTGATTTCAATTAAATATTTTGCATACAGGGTGTAGGCCTACACAGTTTAGTATTTACTTCACTTTATTCATGTTATTTCTTGATGCGCTTGGGTAGCCTACAAGGAACCAACTCAACTCGGTCCTCCTAGCGACAAGTGCATCACATCACCTACCCCCACCCCTCGGTGTGTCCCGTTACACGAGCCAAGGGAGGGTTGCTATTGGCCGGGTGAAACAGCTGTTTTCAAACTATTTGAATCCTATTGGTTAGGGGTTCGGGGGGCAATATTCGCTAGCCTCGTTGCAGGGTACCAGTGAGAACTTTGTGAGTGGAGGAATTCCTTCTCAATTTTATCTCGAGAATAGCATTTGGTGCGTTTTGTGACTCACACATCGCAATGTGTGTGAATTCACTCACATGAGTGGGAACTTTCACGAATTTCGAGAATAAGGGTCCTGGGGCGCGCAAGCAGGTGGGAATTATTTTCGGGCGCAGGGCGCGACAGACATTGTGTCAGTTTGTACCGATTACAGTCTGTAATTTTCCTACCAGAGTACCTAGCCTAAGTCTACATTCATTATAATTTATCTTTGAAAGAAAGGGGAGAATGCAGGGTAAAAAAGAATTGCAAAGTGAGGCAAACTTTCTGGTACCTACCACTAGCCTACCAACTGAAGGAAAATTACAACCATTAATAAAATTAATGCTAGTGTGTGATTGAATGGTGCAGTATTTTACAATAAAACTACTTTTCCACTTTGAATGTCTACAGTCTGCACTGCATTACACTTTCAAAAAGATCACTAAAAGAGTGCCCAAAAGTAGTAGGCCTACAGGGACCTGTTGCATCATATTCCTTTGTGGTTGCATCATGTGCACAGCCTACCTTTAAGTGTAATTTTGTTAACTCTAAAAACCAAGTTATTGACAACAATTGTAGGTCTAGGCCTACCGCAGTGGCACATCCAAGGGGGGGGAGAGGAGGGACAACCCCTCCCCCTTTTGCCAAAGAAAAGTGTGAAAGTGCACTTAAACGTTTCAATGGAGAATATAGAATAACTGTTTTATAGCAAAACTAAATGCAAATTACCATCTGACCAAAAGAGAATTTAAGTATAGATACAAATTTGGTTATTGTGATGCTTTAAAACGCACAGATTTTCACCAAAATGACCTTGAAAGTGAAAACTTTTAGATTAAAAACAGGATTTTAGTAGAATAAAAGTTGGTCGTTGTGATGCTTTAAAACGCACAGATTTTCACCAAAATGACCTTGAACCCTTGAAGGAGAAAAATTTCCACTTAGCCTTCGGTACATCTATGAATTAATTGGTTAAACCCCCCCTTATGAATTCCTGGATCGGCCACTGGCCTACCGGTACATGGCAAGTGTGCCACTGAGGGGTACATTAATAAGGTCAAGCTGCAATAAGACTAACAATAATAATGGTTTAGCCTAGTTCAGGCCCAGCGTTAGTAGGGTAAGTCTAGAACCTGGGCAAATGCATATTCTTGAGTACCTAGCAAATTTCTACTAGTAGGGCTATGCCTAAGCATTCAAATCAATTCAAATCATTTTATTAATTATTTGCTATTATCCCATGTAACAAGATACAGCATAGGCCTACAGGTTAAAAAATTATTTTTGAAAACCCATATTTTTTTCTTATAAAAATCACACATTTAGCATATGTTTAAAGAATTTTTATCATTTTACTCAAAAGGGGAAAAGGTCTTCCTTCTTTTATATAGGCTACGTCACCTACCCAATTAATTTTCATCATTCAGTATAATGTTGTGTAATCTGACATACAGTCCTATCATAGGTCACCGACCTTTAGCCTCTCGAACAGGCTAGGGCCTAGGTCCTACAACATCTAGGCCTAGGCCTAGGATAGGCTAGTACCTAAAGGCACATTTTGTAGTGCCTAATACATTCGACATACTTACTTGATTCATACCGGCATTCGCAAAGAGCAGTGTTGGGTCATCCAAGGGAATTGTTGATGATGAATGGACGTACTCGTGTTTCTTCTTCTGTATAAAGAAGTCAAGAAACGACTTTCGAATTTCCTTGGCCGTGAGTGAAGATGTAGACTTGTTCATGATGAGACTTCAGATCAACTGTTTATTTATGTTCACCAAATTTACGACTGGTTCGACCGCTGGTCGAGCCTAAATAGCCTACAACATGGGACAATAACATATGGAAACCAATTTGAGGTTATGTTCGGCTCCAGCCTACGTAGACGTAGGGCCTAGCATGCGACATTTAAGTTCACTTGATTACGTGTAAGCGTTGTATGTAGGAAATAGTTTTCAAGCGTAGTTAATACTTGAATTTTCAGAAACGCTTCCCTAGACATAATGTGCAAGGTACAAATTCAAAATAATCAAAACTTACCTTCTTCACAGCTGCTGCTTGTGGTGCAACTAAAGTGGGAGGGGCAAGGAGGAGAAGTTTTGTTTTGAGAGAAGGGGCGGTGCTCGAAACACTGCCACCTCGATTCAAAAGTGGAACGTAGGGGAAAACAGGCGCGATATTTGAAAAGTGAAACTTTGTTTCGTTTCTCCTGATATCGAAAATCATAGATTATATATAATATATAATAAAAATAATAATAATAATAATAATAATAATAATAATAATAATAATAAAAATAATAATAATTGTAAACAATAACAATAACAAAGCTTGCCTTGGGGATGTTATGATGAAATGAAACGGGATTGCTAAAGCCTGTTTGAATTTTTCCCGCTCCTCAATATTGTGACAAGTCTTGTCTGCGAACTGTTGTTGAAACTGAGAATAATTTTCATAACTTTTTACTTTGCAGAGAGATATATTTTTGTCATTTTATGTTAAAATGGGAGAGAATAGTGGATGTCTTACCGATGAGGAAGTAAAGCAGTTTTGTAAAGAGCCTGATCTATCAACCAAAGTAAGTTGCTGCTTGAGTTGAGACCTTGCATACCTTGGTAGGTCTACATCCTAGGTAACCTCAAAATCTACTAGGCCTAGGCCTACCTAGGCCTAGCCCTACAACTTGATGTTGATCAAACAACCAAAGCAAACTTAATTTCTTTAAAGGCCTGCTTCAACATTCCACAACACTAAACTAAGTAGCAAACATGCCAAATGAAGTATATTATTAACAAGACAAGTCATTCCACTGCTTAACAGTCCTTTCCAAGAATGCTGTGGATATTCGTACAGTCAGCCGGAAAAATAGCGCAAAATTATTCGTACAGTCAATGATCTGAATGGATAAAGACGCGCTGTAATAAAAGTGTCGTCCTTCCGTCGTCCTTTTTTGCTGTTTTAGTAATTCAACAAAAAAATACTCAAGACCTTTAACATCGCTATTTTAAACGAGTCCTTTTTGGTAGGCCAAAATGTTGTCGTCATCCTTTTTGCTGTTTTAGTAACAACAAAAAAACTTCCAAGACTTTTAACGTTGCTATTTTAAACAAAAGTCCTTTTCCGTTTTAACCCAGGCTTAGGACGTGTCTGATTGCTTGAAAAACGTGGCTCAGTCTCATTCTCATTCTCAGTTTTACGTCATCAATAATCGGTGACGTCAGAAGCAATGTACGAAGGGTCCAGATGAGACTGAGAACGGGAATGAAACAAGTAACGAAATAACCACACTCGTTTTCATTCTTATTACTAAAAAATGGCGGCCTTTGGGAGACGATCAAACTAAAACACTTCCAAATCACGTTGAGAACCAAATAAGTTATTAAAATGTAATAAATAATATAGTAATTAATAGTACAGATCAAATTTGATATGGAAACGTTACGTAAACACTTTAAAGTACTGTTAAAATCGCAATCAGTCGGCCACCTGCATGTGTCAACTCCACGGCTGTTCGTCTGTTTGTTTTGATGTTGATAGCATTGTTGATACTCCCACCAAGAAACGACCGAAAGTTACACTTCTAGTAATGAGACCGAGATTGAGAATGAGAATGAGACTGAGAATGAGACTGAGACTGAGAACATAGTTCAGACACGTCCTTAGCATACCATTAATACACACTTGTTTTGCCATGAAATACTAGTTAAAAATCGAAATCATAGGGAAAAAAGAAATTCTAAATTTTCTTACCCTTTTCGGATTTTTTTATCTTATCCCACATCGACATTTTAGAACCCCCAGAATTTTTTTCCCTCCTTCTTTCTCCCCCCCCCCCCCCCCTCATAGTGTTTCGTTAAATTTTTTTGAAATCTTAAAATTAGGCCCAAGTTTAGCCTATTTTATTTCCCTAAATGGAAATTTTTGACAGATTTCATCTGATATTGACATAAGTCTCCATAACCCCTCCCCCCCTCCCCAAGTAACGCACGTTGGAACTCCCCCCCCATATTTTTTGTTTTAAACTTTTATTAAACTCCATAGAGTACAACACCAACTATGGCGTAACATAGGTAACATTATCATAACAAAGTACACAAGTAGTAACAGTCAGTTAAACATTTTCAGCTATGACAATGTCAGGATAAATGATTAATAAAACTAGGAAAACGCATTAGTCCCGCCGCGTTGTTGGATGAGCGTAATTGGTGCATTGAGCTGCCATTTGTTATGCGGATTTTCTGTTGTTCTGCGAAAAAATCATTACTAAGTTGAAGATTTTTTAAAAATTTAATTTAATTTAATAAAAAAATAACTTAAATTTTTTATTTTTTATTAATCGTAATTTAAAAAAAGGCAAAAATCGTAATATTGAAATTTTCATAAGAAATAATTATTCGATTGCGCACAAATTTTACATGAATATATTAATTCATAAAATTAACGTTCTGTGAAAAAATCATTACAATAGGATAAAGCATGTAGGTGTTCCTAAGTCAAAGAATTGTTTTAAAAAAGAAAAAACAAACGTAAAGTTTCGATTTTCATGAGAAATAGTTTTTCGATTGTGCTCAAATTTCACACGAATACCTAAATTCATAAAATTAAGGTTCTGTGAAAAAATCATTAAAATCGGATAGGCCTAAAGCATGTAGGTGTTATAAGCTGAAGTTTTTTTTATTTTAATCGAAAAAAATCGTAAAATTGTGATTTTAATGAGAAATAATTTTTCGATTGCGCTCAAAAACGTGGCAGTTCTTGGTTCAGAGATTTCGAAGGCCTCCATAAAATTTCATCGCAATTGGAGTGTTGGTTTAGCCGGAATCGTACTAACAGACACACAATAATACAAACAGAAAGAAAGAAAAAAAAAACATTCCGGATTTTTTTCTTCAGTGTAGTGAAATGGAATCTTCGCTACGCTCATCCAATTACTAGTTCACAAAGTACATATTTATATAATTACAATCAATTAAACATTTCAGACTATATTGTTTTTTTTTTATACCTGATTCTAGACAAGACCCTTTGTGGCAAGATCAGTAATGGAATGAGTCCTAGCTGGACATATAAAAACATGATACAGGTCGCAATCCCTAGCACAGTGGGAACATTTGCAGTCTGTGATGAATAGAACTTTTTATCTATTTTATCCATTTTTTTAGACAGCTAAAAACACCTTCCAAAGTAATTCATCCCCCCCCCCCTCTGTCTACTTAGCCCCCCTTTCCTTTCCTTCCCTCCCCCACACCCCTTTTTGGAAGAAATTCTAAAAAAATTAAAATATAACTATTTTAGGTATTTAGTCAAGCCTTTTAGGTAATTTGATTGCATGGTTCTCATCTGATCTTGACATTTTGCTCCCCCCTCTCCCTCCCCCCCCCCTGTGGCCACTATTCCCCAGGATTATTTCCCCCCAAAATGTTTCGAAAAAAAAATCCCCACAATTTTTAATATTCTAAAAAACACAGTATATTGCAAATTTGATTCTCCTCAAAAGTCAAAAGTCATTGTTTCACATGCCATCCACTATTGACAAAGAAACACCCCCTGACGCCCGTCTGACAGACGTGGTAGTATGGCAAGTGGTTCAAGGCTGCCTACACGTCGAGGTGTCGAGATAAGGCTTTTCCTTTAAATAGGCCTAGGCCTAGCACTTTTTAAACGCTTTTATCATCTAGAATTGTATTTGCGACGGGGCCGAATGTAGTGAAATCATTTGCAGAAAAAACATGGACCCAAATAGAATGGTAAAAAAAAACTTTTGCATAGAATTCAGACGCGCTACCACTCTGCCACACTGCACTGTGATATTTGCAGCTATTGACCTAGTTAGGTGGTATCGTCGATGACTGTACCAATAATTTTGCACTATTTTTCCGGCTGACTGTACGAATATCCACTCCGTTCCAAGAAACCTGCCAAAATCTGTTCTTGTTCCGCTGGAGCTCCATGGATGAACCCCTCCTGAAGCCTATTGCCGAATGCCGATGCCACCCCCCACCCTTTATTTCCCCGAATTGCCCTTACTCCTTCCCCTATAGACTTTTGTATTAAAATAATTGACCATGTCTAGGCCAACCAATTATTGTAATACGGTACATTATTAACGGCAAGGGAATTTGTTAAATTCGTTAACGAAAACTGAATAGTGGTGCTAAGAGAAAAAATTAAAAAGCTATGTTTACAATTATTGAAAATGATCCCCAAAAATATGAACTTTTTTCAGTTAAATGGAATATTATGTTCATAGAATAGCACTAAGTTAAAAAAATCTTATGTTTTACAGGATTTTATCTTCCAACAAACAATGTATCGAATTAAAGACCCAAAGAAATCTTTGGAGTTTTATACAAACGTAATGGGAATGAGACTTTTGAAAAAGCTTGATTTTGAGGACATGAGGTTCTCCCTTTATTTTATGGGCTACGAGAAGAAGGAAGACATTCCAGACGACCCACGAGAGCAAACGAGGTGGACATTTTCACGGAAAGCGACGTTGGAGTTGACACAGTAAGGAGGAAATCAAGTTTAATTCTTGGCAAGCAATATTGATTATAGAAGCAATATAATTTGGAATACAAATACACAAAATACAGCCTTTATAAGTCTCGGTAGGACAACACAGTTCACCTGCTGACATGAACTCCGCAACCCAGAAATAAATGATGTAAACTTTATGGATCATGGATTTGTGTATCTTAATTTTCAATTAATTCTGGAATTTCAGAAATAGGCCCCAATAATAATAATAATAATAATAATAATAATAATAATAATAATAATAATAATGTCACATGCCAATGTTACTTTACCGTGTACTCCATTCCACACACAGCTCGCTCACTCGTCTACCATAACTGGTCCTAGTTTACAATGCATTACAGAGTTCTCTGGTTTGATAGATTGGATGGGGGGGCCAAGCGGCCTCATTATTCAAGCGGAAGAGGTTAGGTGACACAATGAATAGGGTATTGCTCTAAAACTGTAGGCCTACCTATGATCTTGAGGACCTATGGAAGTTTGTCAGGGATGGTAGGCCTAAGCAAACTAGGGTAAAAGGCCCGGTAAAATGTACAGGGTGTCAAGAGCCCATGAATAATGGAGGGAAATTAATAGTTAAGCCTACCTTTAAGGAGGGCCAACTATGTGGCCATGGGGGGATCACTAGGGGAACGCGGGGAACTGATGTGAGTAGATGTTCATTCCTGGCCAGAATGGTGGTTGAGTGGAATGGTCTTCTGGAAGGAGTAGCCAAGTGGGAGAAAAAAATCTCCACGTATTTACGACCAACATGAAGCTAGTGCCAAAGGTTATCCTGCCCAAAGAAACCACCTTAACTGGTTCCACCTGTACCTGATCTAGTGCAACCAGTAACACTAGGCCTACTTTTAATCCCATTTTGTTGGGGGGGTTTATTTGGACAAACTTCTCAGGAAAGGTAGCGTGTTTGTCGCAATTCTAGTTCATAGGTTTTCTGCCAAGCTTTAAGTAGAATGGTAATAAAATAAATCATTAGAAAATAACTGTCAATAGTTGATATACAAAATATATATGGCTAGGGCTACATAGACATACTGGTAGGCCTACACTGAAACTGAAATATAATTGGGAACTAAATTAAACAGTGTACCGTACATTCTTTTCATTGTTTAGTAACTGGGGAACGGAAAATGACCCTGAATCTAGCTACCATAACGGAAACTCCGACCCTCGAGGCTTTGGACATATCGGCATCATGGTCCCCGATGTTGAGGAAGCTTGCAAGCGGTTCGAACTGTTGAAAGTTGACTTTGTTAAGAAACCAAGCGAAGGTAGGTTGGAAACATTTGAAAAGATATAACGTTTTGAATGTGGGTCTAGTTTGTTTTCTTTATAAAATTACTCCCATCACTGTGTGATGTTGTGTATTATCTAGGCCTGAGTTAGTCGCAGTCTCTTCAAGCAGTGCTTAATTTGTGATGATTTGATATGCAATCGTATCTAGCGGTTTGAGAGGGCCTATTGGTATTGAGGAGATGGGGAGATGCGATATAAAAGCATACCTAAATATATGACACAGATTGGAGTAAGCCCTACATACTTTCAATTAGATCAAGTTCTATTTTGGGTCGTCAAAAACATCTATACATTGGCAATGGGCAGAGCATAATATTCTGATTTGTAAGCTTTTCATATTTTAGGGTTTATGCCCTCTGGTTTTCCCTCTCACATAATGGTAAGCCTAGGTAAGATACAACATTTTGAAATAAATCTTCTGGTTTCAGGAAAAATGAAGAACATTGCTTTTATCAAGGACCCTGACGGCTACTGGATTGAGATTCTTAATGCAACAAACATGGCAGGAATGTGATTTTGTGTTTGATTACCGATTACACAAGGAACTGCGATTCTCGTATATTCATTAGTATTCAAACAATTTTCAATTGCACATTATCTAAGAGACAACGTAAATAAACACACATGGTTCAATAATAACAATTATAACAGTACCACGGTGAAGAGAGGAATAATAAGTTTAAATTTGATACTATACTACATTTGGATTAAAATAAAACCATTATACTTTCCCAATACAGTTTTGCAATTAATTTGAGCATCCTAATCTGCTTGTAGTTGGATGAGCGTAGCGAGCAAAGCGAGAGAAACGAAGATTCCATTCTACTACACTGAAGAAAAAAATCCGGAATGTTTTTCTTTCTTTTTTTTTCTGTTTGTATTATTGTGTGTTTGTTAACACGATTCCGGCTAAACCGATACTCCAATTTTGATGAAATTTTATGGAGACCTTCGAAATCTCTGAACTTAGAAACTGCCACGTTTTTTAGCGCAATCAAAAAAATTTTCTCATGAAAATCGCAATTTTACGATTTTTTTTGATTTTTAAAAATTTCTTCGACTTATAACACCTACATGCTTAATCGATTTTAATGATTTTTTCACAGAACCTTAATTTCATGAATTAAGATATTCTTGTGAAATTTGAGCGCAATCGAAAAATTATTTCTCATGAAAATCGAAATTTTACAGTTTTTTTCTTTTTTAAAACAATTCTTTGACTTATAACACCTACATGCTTTATCCTATTGTAATGATTTTTTCACAGAACCTTAATTTTATAAATTTATATATTCGTGTGAAATTTGATCCTAACCGAATAATTATTTCTTATGAAAATCGCAATTTTACAATATTCTCTTTTTTTTTAAATACGATTTTAAAAAAAATAAATATTTAAGTTAATTTTTATTTTATTTTATTTTTAAAAAATCTTCAAACTAGTAATGATTTTTTCACAGAACAGAAAATCCGCATAACACATTATTTATTATTTATTTGCAACAGGCAATGTAGCCCACTAGTGCAAATTTAATAGAGAAGGGAGGAGGGGAAACCCGGTACCGGCACATAGCCTACTCCTACCGAAAAGTACCAAGGGGACCAACGGCTTTACGTCCCATCCGAAAGGACGGTGTAACTTTTGACAGTCATATAGGTTCCTCCACTAACCCAGACTGCCGAGCGACGGCGCCAAGGAGAACGAAGCTGTCACACAAGCTTACGAACCCTAGTCTGCTCTAGCCAGCGATATACGTGTGTTTCAGGGCAGAGCCGCGACCCACTCGACCCCTGACCACGCCCGATGTCGCTTAACTTCAGTGTTCGAGTGGGAACTGGTTAAACGACCGCGGCTAAATCGCTGGCAGCTCAATGCACCAATTACGCTCATCCAACAACGCGGCTGGACTTAAGCGTTTTCTAGTGTAGATTCATTGTTAAACCGGTGATAAGAGCTACAAATGACATATGGCATACCAGACCTACTCAAATGGAAATGGTATTGGGAACCAAAGTTTTGAAGGCAGGAAGGAATGGGTTCTCTCTGACAGCTCTGGTCTCAGCGCCCGTAAGAGTTAGCATGGTAGAAAAATGTAACTCGACGTATCTTTTGACTCGCGCAAAAGAAATCTAAACCAATAACACCACAAGATGCATAACTTAATTTTGTGAAGAAGATGATGGCATCTTACTAAGCTCGATAACGCTTTCTAAATTCAAATTATTAAGAGTTAAATGGACCCATGTTTGCGCGCTGTCGCAGAATGTACTCCGTCTGAGCGGCAGCCTAAGCGAGATGCAGCCACGTTGTGTGCAGCTGTGGCATCATGGCATCGTCGCATTCCACGCGCCTGTCCATGGTTGCTACATTTATTTTGCATTCAAGATTTTGTTTGCACATGTAGGGTATTTTATAAGTAATACTAATGTATAATCTAGTACAACCCAGTGACCTCACAGCAGCCACAAAGCAAGTAGGATACCAAATTTTGTGCTGATGCCACGGACAAAATGTTTTTACGTGCTTTTTTATTAGCAGTTTGGAAGGTTTGGCAACAGTGTAAATGTAGAGTTCACTTCAACTCAAAAATAATGTCATTAATATTTGGGATAGAGCAGAGTAAAGAGGACTTTCTTACAATATGAATATAATTCCGATCCGTGGTCAGATTCACGCGCTATTGCTTACAAAACATTTAGCACAGGTTATTCGCCTATTCAACGCTGACGGGAGAGAACCGGACAACGCCCACTTAGGTTTCCTATTGCCAACATAAAAAAATTGAAATTGTGTTTTATCAAGTATCGAACGAAGGACATAAAAGCTTTGCGTAAGACGCTCAGTCTCCCATCCTCCACCTTGAGTGCCAGCGAGCCAATTAGAAGCCTGCTTGAAGGAAGAAAATTATTTCACTGCCAAATTGATACTTCAGTGATTTGAAATAACTAAGATGCAGTGGATTATTTGAGTGTTTACTTGCATAGGTTAAATGAAATTAGATCTGCTTTTAATTATAATCCAATTTAAGTGTTTGCCCACCACTTGGTAACATCTGGTTAAAAAAATTAGAATTAGAATTAGATGGTTGTTTTACCCCTTAAAGGGAGCTTCAAATTGGCACGCCTCCCATGGTCACACTGGGAGCTAGTGTCGATGGGGCGTAGCACCCTAGGCCTAGGACTCGGGCAATCTATACACCTTAAATTATTGTACTTCACATTTTATATTGAAAACATGGCTTTATTTATTATAATAATCAGCGTCTGGTATAGGTAACAGTACTTAGGTATTATAATAAGCTACTTACATTTGTAAAATGAAATACCAGTTCTGATCAACGAGTTTTATCATTGTTGCTACGACTGTACGAGTAGCTCTTGTAATTTGTTGTTATTATGGTCAACTGCTTTCAACAGGAAGTCGATCCAATGTTGATCGTCGGCGGTAGCGTAATGACTTTCTTGCACCGTCTTCAGCATTGTGTCAATCTTTGAAACTACTACAGTGGCCTGAAATAGGAAAACATTGTGGTAAATTTAAATAATCCGGTAGGCCGATTTATTTTAGCGCGGTTGTAATCTTACTTATATGTGGGAACAACGGGCCTCTTGCATAATAGACATTATATAGCCTAGTATGTCAATGCCTTCCACCGACTCTCTCAAATAAATCAAATTTATGTAGTAGCTGTATTAATTATGCATTTAAAGCAAACAGGAATTTTGGATTAGAATCCCAATTTCTGAAGTACTACCGGTGCATTATTCAGTGATCTCCCCATTTACATTTACAATGGGTGTTGTGGTGGTTTAACGGTTTAGCGGACAACACAAAATATGGAACAATTTTCTGACTTGATTTTTTGTATTTTTCAAGATTTTTAAAGCCTTTTTGGTGAGTTTATGTCATTGTGTTTAGTCATAGGCCGATCATTTTTTTTTTAATTGAAATTGAAACATTTTAAGTTTAAACCCTATGAATTTTGTCATTATTAATTATACGAGGAAGCGCAACAACTAAGTCTTACAATTCAAGAAAAGCAGCACTTCGGTGATTCTGTGTGTGTTTGTGTGTGTGATTGTACGGTAAAAATCAGCCGAATCGCTGAACCATTTGCGCTGAAATTTAAACTGAGAGCTGCTAACAAAATCAGCAACATCCGTTGCAATTTAAACCTAGGTACAACAAATAATAAATTGAAAAATAACCTGTCAATGTGTAGGATTCAATTTAAAGACAATGGTTTTGTTCATGAAAACAAAATAAAATATTATCTGTCAGTCGGTGAAAATTGTGCATCAGTAACCAAGGTGTAATCGAATCTTGCACGCTCAAGGGTCCCGCAAATTTCGCTCGGAGATTGAGGAAACCTTGCAATCTTTACACATATTTTGTACTGTCTATGTTTTCCATAGTAGTCTATCCCTATTGTATGCATTTCAAAACATGTTTTATAATTTTTTAAATTCAAATCAGAAATTACAAAATCTTTCCTGACCAGGGGTTTCAACCCAGACCTCCCACATTCCAGGTAGGCCTATAAGGGAGCTTTAGCCAACGCATTCGGTCGAGGAGGGTGTTGAGTATTGGTCAAGGCTAGCTATTTTTTCCTTATATTTATTGCTGATCGAGGAGTCGTCTCCAATATTTACTACCCGATGTCATCACTACTATAATATGGTGCTCAAAATGAAAACTCATAATATAGTAGGCTACTTACTGCGCTCGTGAGGGAGTCTCTGGAAATGGGCGGATACATGGCGGCAATCAAGTCGTCGACCCCCGGACTGAATGTCGGCACAACCTCGGCCAGCTCATCCAGTTCGGTTATCTGCCCCGTGGTGTCGCACTTTGCCTGCGATCGCATCGCCTGGGACACTTTCTTGAGGACGGCCCGCGCTGTTTTCACGAGACCAACGCACGGGGGCAGCAATGCTCGATCAGAGTTACTCCAAGATTCAGAGAGGTCCACTTCCAAGTCTTCTGGTGCGGGAATAAGTGAATCAGACCGAACTTCCTGAGAATAAATTTGAGTCAAACCACGAACAGAGATTATGGATCATATCTTAAAAGTAGCTTTAGAAAAAATAACTACACTGAAGCCCGTTTTAGTGGGACCAAATTTCAAATGAAATTGGAAATAAGTAGGACTACGTAAAGGTAGGCTATTAATGGAAAATCATCCACCTGCTAACGGAGCTTTGTACAAACCTCTTCAATTTCATTTAAGGCATCAACAACTAACGCTTCTTCAATATCAATGAGCTTACAAAGTACTTGCAAGTTATCTGTAGGTAGACTTTGAATTGCTTCACATGCTTCCCATACTTGGCCAGTCTGTTCTAACCGTTTCTTTTGTCTGGAAGGAAAATATGTAATACATCAGGGATTGCCAAATTGACCACAGAGGATAACAAATTGGATTGTCAAAAACTCAAATTATCCTCCATTAACTAACACCATGTCGATATATACTCAAAATTAATTCTTCTCCAGACTAGAATTTATCTGTAGGTATTTTAATTTAATACTCGCTCTATAATGGTTGATCTATTTTCCTATTGTCACTTTCATTGTAGAAATTATTCAAATTACTTTCATCACCTAGTCACAATTTAAATATGCCAACATCCAACATCACATCTCAGCGCACTCGAGAGCGAAATGAACGAGTTCAATTATTGTAGGTCTACATCTTTATATTGCGGTTATTTAAAGGTTAAACTTAAATTAGGCCTACATAAGATGCTGTACAGCATGTACAGAGAAAAAGAGTGGAATTAATTTAATGAAGTCGATGGAACAAGACAATATTCACCGGTGGTCAACCACCACACAACCTCACATGGTAGTGGAACTTAAATACAATATTAATGATAAAAAAATGTCTTACGAGTCAACTCCCAATTCCTCGAGTGATGCCACAAACACGGAGATTGTTCCCAACAATGTAAGAACTGCTTGTTTCACTGTCGTTTGTAGTGACACACCCTTTTCCTTTGGGAGCATGTAAAATGTTGTCAACATGTCGACATACACCGCCTCCAAGCCATTGATTAACTCCCTGACTTCTTCTGTAGGAGGAGGAGCCTTTGAAAATATCAATGAGAGCTTGGTAACTTCATTTGAAAGTTTGTCGCTGGATACGCCTGAAAAACAAAAACAAAAATCAGCTATAATGGTGACTTTATAATTTATTACATCCTGTTCAGTGAAAGCATTATTTTCCAAACACATGTTTCAATTAACTTAATAAGGCCTCGATGTTTGTGCAAAAAGGCACCTTGGTAACAACAGAAAATACAGATTGAACAGTTAACAATCAACAAGTTAACAATTTTCAAAATCACCATTGCGTGCCCAAGGCATTACGGGAGTTTACGCGCTGAATGACATGTTCAGGTGTGTGTCTGACTGCGTTGTAATCATCACACACACGAGAGCGTGTAAACTCCCTTTCTCCACAAAACAGCACCATCATGACTAGCCTACGTACACCGACAATAGGCACTCCCTTGTCCCCCCGCGTCACCCTTACGTCCATCCCTTCGTCTCGATTAGCCAAGTTGCATAAATATGAGACGTTAAGCAATATCCAATCAATCAATCAAATCCAATCCAAGAGATGTTCGTAGACTCCACTGGCCAGACAGTTGATGACTGTTCATCAAGATGGTGTTGACAAATTGACTTCGATAATAGGTAATCAATTTTATTTTGGATTAATTCAATGCCATGAAAGTGTAACCATGCAATATATTTAAGTATTCCCAGTGTATCACGTACCATAGAGGCCCTTTCAATGTAAAATTTTTTGTGTATAATTAAACACTTTAATTAAAATACCAGCATATGCATAATCAGAAAGGAATAGGAAATGAATGTCATTGAGAAACATTGTTGGCCTAAGTGCTAAGGCTATTTGGAAGGACTTTTTGGCATTAGCATATAGGCCCAATGCTAGATTCCCTACATGGACGTCGGAGCGCAGCTCACACACACACACACAGAAACAAGCATTCCTCCACCACAGTGTGTATCATAGGGAGTCGGAGCCCCCTAAATGTAAATCGTTGCCTTCTCGGCCTACATGATTTCCTCCGCTCCCGACGTCCATGTCGGGAATAATCTAGCATTTAAGCTACGGATACTGCAAATACAAATGCAAACTTGTAGCGCAGACAGTAGACAGACCAAAGAAAATAATGCTCTAAAGCTAGGGTTACCAACTTAACAGGAATGGAATTCCGGACAAAGCTTCATATGATGGGGGGGGGGGGCTACACTACATTTTTTTTACTACAACCATCCATTTTTGAGCGAGCGTCTCCACTTTACTCTTATGGCTCGAATGTCTGTTTTTTTTTTTTCTGTTACTGCTTCGATACAGGTCGCACCGTTTCTCTGATCAACCTGAAATTTTGCACACATGTACATACCACCTAGGCGGGTTGCTGTAGAGTTTTGTGGCTAAATCGTTCAAAAAGTTAAAAAGTTACATTAAAGTTAATCGAAAGTTTTTTTTTTCAAACTAAACGACGACAAAATCTGAGGTGGCCAAATCATTTAGAATGTCCGTCCGATCACGAATAAGTTATTTTTATTTTGATCCGATAAGTAGTGTAGATGGAAATTACATTATAACAAAGTCCCGTTACCATGGCAACGGAAAGTCGCACAGCTTTTTTGGCTCATGATAGCGGTCAAACGGAGGCTCGAATCGAGTTGAAATTTTGACCATCCGCAAGTTTCGTTCCCGATTGAATGCCATTAGTTTTGTGGCAAAATCGTTCAAAAAGTTATAAAGTTACATTAAAGTTAGGCCTAATCTAAAGTTTTTTTAAAAAACTAAACGGCGACAAAATCTGAGGTAGCCAAATCATTTAGAATGTCCGTCCGGTCACGAATATGTTAATTTTATTTTGATCCGATAAGTAGTGTAGATAGAAATTACATTTTAACAAAAGTAACATTACCATGGCAACGAAAAGTCGCACAAGAATTCTGGTCACTATGTACTGCCACCTAGAAGAAATCAAGAGTAAAATAGTTTTTCCAAGAAATGATGTCAAGGTCCTCTAGATGGCGGTGGATTTTATCCATTCTCTCCTATTTTACAAATTTTCAGCTAAATCGGTCAAGACCTTAAAGACTTATTGGTATGTAACATTATGGGAATGTCGTACTCTGGTCGTGTTGCACGTACCGGTGCTCGCTCAACAACGCGTCCAACTGAGCGTTTTCCTAGTACTCAACTAAAGAACTTTTTTTTTATGAAAGTATGGAACACAGGATCAACTTATAGAAATTAAGAGTGTTGTGAATTATGAATAGGGATGACGAAACCCGTCTTTTTTACGACCCGGGTACCCTTCCACATTACCCACGGGTTACCTGGGTAGTAGCACGAAGAAATCGTGTGGGGTGTGATGTGTCTAATGAACTGCGAAGAAACGCGCTCATCAATTATCGTAATATCTCAGACGCAATGCTGTTCTATAAACAATGACGTGCCGATGAAGTAGTATTTCGTAATCACGAAAGAGGAACAGCATTAAGATAACACTTGGGCCTACTGTTCCTTGCATCTGCTTTATATCTTGTCACAAGGCCTTGGCGCTGGGCGAGGGGGGGGGGAGGCTAAAGTGGGAATGCTGGCACTCAGATAATTGTAACAAGATAAGGAAAGGCCAGCCTCTGCAGTATTTCTATTCCCATGTGCTTATAGGCTAATTTCAGTTTTCACCATGGGTGATCGCTTTTGGCTTTCAGCAGATTGAAAACATTAGAGATGTCAAACCGGGTACCCGTCGTCTTCCCTAATTATGAACATCTTAGGCATTGAATACTTTTATTGAATTGAATTTAGTATTTATTGACAACGGGACTCAGGTCCCACAAGTGCAATATAATAGGCCTATACATAGTAATACAATAACTAAAATTAAGCTTAAACTAGACTAAAACTAGACTTGTACCAGGCCTCGCGTATCTTATGTGAGTGTGTTTGTGTGTGTGAATGTGTGTGTGTGAATGTGTATGTGTGAGTTGATGTATCTGTGATTACTTAGGTGTTTTAGGTGTAGTAATGATTCAAGGATATTTAGATATAGGCCTAGCAATACAAAATTCTAAATGCGAACAGAACATAAACAATGAACATCGCAAGCAAAGGTACCGGTACACAGTTCACCGCTCAAATCGTAGGCTATGTGCCGACTGTCCAGACAAAACGAAATGTATTTGTGCCTGTGCCGCCCGCCGCTACGGGCGGCGGTTGAGGACAAAGAGAGCAGCTGTTTTGCAACCAAATGGCAGAGATCGAGAACAAATTACCAAGTTGAAACATATTGCCAGTGATTCTAGCCTACAACAAAAATTGTGAGGATGAATAATAATGCTTTTAGACGATCATACACAGATTCTATTAATATGTAGTGAACATTAGTCTTTTTTTTTTACAAGTTCCGGACAAAGTGACATCCTGAACGGGTCAATTCCTTCATCCGGGCACATGTGTTGAAATCCTGACTGTCCAGAGAAATTCCGGGCGGTTAGCAAACCCTATCTAAAGCTGGGGAGTCGTCAATAAGTCGAGAGCATAGGCTACTAGGTTTGCTAGTCTGCTACAATGTAGGCCTACACAATTGGGTGGACCCTATACATACGCATGCATGTCCAGAAGTGCTCAAGGTTGAAGTGTGAAGGCAGGTTTGTTTGTGTGGTTCCATCTGAAACAAAAAATCTTTTTTTAGACATATAGGCCCTAGTGAAGCATAAATTTAAAGTAGGGCTACCTAGTGTAAGCCTGTAGGTAGGCCTGCAAACTTGTTCAGAAATTGTTGACAAGACAAACGGCCACTTCCTAATTTGTGTTAAGTAGGTAGGCCTACCTAGGCTAGCAGGGAACTCTTTTGGTTGGTATGGACAGTTTTTGATCAGTAGGCTAGATACTTTAGATTTAAAATAGCGACGTTAAAGGTTTTATGGGTACACATAAAAAAAACTGTCCATACCAACCGAAAGAGTACCGCTAGCAGTAGGGCTACTTGTCAATTGTCAAGCCATAGCAACGCTGGTAAGTAGCCAGCGGGGGCTAGCTCAAGAGCAAGGGGATGCAACATAAAATGGATGAGAAGCCAGCTGATGCCGTTGCAAAACAGAAGCAGGTGCACAAGGGACTCTTGGCGTACCGGATCAGCAGGGATAATTTGTTTAGGCCTACCAACGGTAGGCCCCACCTGACAACAACTCTGGTTACCTACCAAACTTGCAAATTTATTTGTATAATGACTTGGCCTGGGCCTACCCTTCACACTAAGCCTAAACGTTTTTGTGGAAACTTCTTTTGACTTGGATGAAGTTCTCCATAAGACCAAAATTATCAATTAAGCAATTTATGGTGTAAACATGACCACCCATGGATGGACTAGGGCCTAAGCCCTAGGCAGGCTCAAAGGAATATTTCATGCACGAAGACAGAGGCTCTAGCCCTAGCGCACCGTGACCACGGACCGAGGCCTAGGCCTAGGCCCTAGCCCCTAGTTAGTCAGATTTTGAGGTTAGGCCTCGGCCATGCCTAGACTGCGTAAAATGTACTTACTTCTTAACTGATCGCAGGCTGTGTTCATACTACTTGCCAAATTCTTAACAAAGCCAGGATCACTTGATCAGATCTTTAA